>JACEIK010000467.1:208802-219461 GCA_018107945.1 Datura stramonium | reverse complement strand
GTAAGACTCTTACCCTCAAAAAGAAGTTTTAAATACTGCACATCAGATACCATAGGCTTGCGCTTATTTTCTCTACTTTGGCTTTTTACACAGTTAAGTTAGGATCTCTATAGGACTTTTTCAGGCTTGCAATGTAGTCTTCGGGCTGGGTATGATAGATATGGATTTTAGTGACTAACCCTTCTTGTCACTACACAACTTTCTCCATTTTTTGATTTTTTACCCTATTTTTCATTTTTTCCTGACTTTATCCTCCCTTTTCCTCTATTTAAATGCAATGTGTAGGTGCGGTGTGTTTTTATCATCTTTTTCAACTCTTTTTTTCTTTTCTTTTCTTTTTTTGTCTTTTTTTCAGCTCTTTTTCTTTTCTTTTCACATCACACCTCACTCTTCTTTTGACTTTGTTTCCTTTTTTTTCTCCACCCTGACAAAGTTTACGCACCCATTATACAGTCACCCTCAACTTAGGAATTTTGCCTGAGTTGAGGTTGACATGTCCAAGGAGGGGTTAGGGCCAAATAGGTTCTTATAAACTAGGTCAATGTGAATAGGTAATCAAAGAAAGTAGGTCAACTTTTAGGCTGAAATACGGGATCAAGGGAATAATTCCATTTGGTAGGGTAATTTAAGCTAAAGTGAGCTATGGCAACAACAACCTATGATCCTTTCCTAACCAACTATCCTAAAATCAATGTAAAGACCAACCGAGCAAGTTCTAGATCCTCAACGCTGTATTGAACTGAGTATGAATCCTTACTCACTCATGGTACATGTTTGCATTGATTCTACCTATCCAGTTCATGCACGACTAAATATAACTATACATGCAAAAAATATAAATTCCATACAAAGATCCACAGAAGTCATATTTTGCAGTCAACACACACATAGAGCTAACATAAAAAATTTTCAGATAGGGTCATTTTCTTTCAAAAACATTAAAACTAGTGCATTTATTGGCTATAAAGTAATTCTAAGCTACTTTTAATTGTACAAATAAAAACCTAAACATGCCGGTTCTACTAGATATCATGTCCGAGGAAAAAGAATTATGACAAGAAAAACCCTCAGAAAAAAATAAACCCAAAATACAAGAACACCCCCCCTTTTAAAAAAACATGATTCATCCCAAAGCATCAACCATAAAAATAAGGAAAAGGAATATACTTGTGGCTACTCAGACTTCACCTTCCATGGGGTGCCTCTCATGCAACACTTGATTTAACGTCGCGACATGAAGCAAGTCTCTTGACTACTCAGAATTATCAAGAAACTCACTATCATCTTCTATTACTGAGACAACCCTAAACTCATTGGGCTGCTTCATTGGCTGGCAGACATTAAAAGTGACCTATTCAACCTAAATTTTAGTTGGCTAGCCTCAACATCCACTAAAGCTCTCCTAGTGGCAAGGAATGGTCGCTCCAAAATGATCGGGACCTCAAAATCAACCTCGCAATCTAGGATCACGAAGTCCACAGGGAAGATAAAATGGTCCACCTTGACTATTACATCAAATAGGATCCTCATTGGCTTTTTGACTATGTGGTCTGCCATCAATAGTCGTGTTGAAGTCAGTGTAGGGGCTCCCAAGCCCATCTGTGCAAACACATCCAATGGAATCAAGTTGATGCTAAATTCTAAGTGTCACGACTCGAGTCTATACCCTGGATGAGATACGGTACTTGGAGTCACAAGTAACCCCAAGCCAACCCATGGTCTATCATAACACTGGTAAACTGAGTAAACATAAGCGAAAGCTTTAATTAAATGAAATCATTTAAGAAAATTGCTCTAACAAAAGTCCATACATCTAAAAAAAATAATACTAAATATCTGAGTCTATGTCTAAAAGCCAACTACTAAAAGATGAGTTGCTGGGAAAAGCCCCCAGCTAACTCTAAAGTCTAATTGAAAGTAACTAACTGAAAATAAAAATCATCCTCGAAAGATGAGGACTCACCAAAGTTGTTGCTAGTATCGTCTGAGGGGAATTACTGACGATGCTGGGACTACGAACCTACGCCTGTATCATGATACGATACAACATAGAAGGTATGTTTCATTACTTTAAATGTACTGAGTAAGTGAGAAATATAATAAGCATGAAAGAACAAGTAAATGAACTGTAGTGACATGCAATGACCAACTGAAATACTGAAAACTAATACAACTGAAGTATAACTGATATGGTCAATAGTGACCCCGACTCATGGTCATAGACATGTCCTGGATCTGAGATACTAATTTGAGCTAAACTTAACTGAAGTGAACGGAGCTAAACTAAAATTGTAATGACTAGTGGGAGAGTCTATAACCAACATTTAACCACGTGAGCTAAACGTGGAGTTCGATATATATGCCCCATTGATAGGACCTATTATACCTTGTCAGGGTATAAAGACATGAAATGGGTGATAAAAAATCTGGGGCCTAGGGCCAAAAAAATAACCTACGGTGCCAATGTAGTTCTGTAAACCTAGGTGCGTTGGAACCCCGGTCCGCTCGGTACTAAGTCTTACTCCCACTGGATAGTCCTAACATGACCACTACTACCAAGCTGATAGCTCAAAATTGGGGCCTAAGACTAAGTCAGCGATACTTATCTGGAAGTACCCTGAGAGTCTTATCAAATCGGATTCTGTAACTGGTGTTCTAAGACTGGCCAGAGCTGCTTATCTGGGAGCGTCATAACCGTCTAAAGAACAAACTGAAGCTGAAGCTGGTGGTTCTAAGGGTCATGGTACCCTCCAACGACCCGTTGGGTAATCCGTTGTTTGTCCTAGTGAAAAAATTTCTGCGAATTTAGTAAGGTTATTTCTGTCATTTCCTAAGTTCTAGGGGCCTATACTATGTCATTTAAGGATCTTTTTAGATGATTTTAGTAGGGAAAAACCTATTCTAAGTGTATTCCTACCATGTATGAAAGATTATAAAATTTAGGAGGTGATCTAGAGCTTTTCTTAGGGGGTTTATTCAAATTTCTCTTTGGGAAATCAGTGAGGTGGTAGAATAATCCCTTCTAGGTATGTAGGGTTTTAAATGGGTGTCTTACTTCCACACCCATGCCCAATCTATATTAAAATATGATGAAATGTCTATGATCAAGTATGGGGTTTTACGGAATTGTATAATTCTATAATTTCGATACATGGGTATGATTAGATTGTATTTATATTGATGAATTGTAAGCTTGGGCAGATTCTAAATTATTTTCAACATAAAAATTGTTTATTAAATATTGAATCTAAAATGCCCATAGATGAGAAGTTCATAAAAGTAGTGAATGATGATGAATGCATGATGATGTTGATATTTGATGATGAAAAGCATGTTTCTAAAGCCACCCATAAGTATGATGTTGTTTTCAAAATGAAATGAGTAGATCCTAGAATGATAAAGCTTTGGGCAATGCCCACATGTTGATTTAAAGTGATGATTTTCCTGATATAAGCTTACCACATTGTTTGAAGTAAAGTTTTCCAATTTTTCATAAATTCTAGCTTGTGGTATGTTGAGTTAAATATTTCTATATGTAGCTTACCACATGATTTGGAGTAGATGCGCGCACCTATGATTGATCTTGTGGTATGTTTCAAAATAAAGCTTCTCATATGCATGAATTCATAATTGAGATGTGTGTCATTTTTGAGCTTTGTCAAAGGACAATGTTGAGCTTCATTTTCATATGATGTCGAGTCTATGCATGATTTCATTAATGAGCTTTGTCAATAGACAATATTGAGCTTCATTTCATATGATGTTGAGTTATGCATAATTTCATATTGAGCTTCGTCATTAAACGATGTTGAGCTTCGTCAATAAATGATGTTGAGCTTCTTTATATACGATGTAGAGCATTGCATGTTATTGAGAGAAGAGTCTAGCACTGAGCGGGTTATGGTTCGATCACCCTATGCCCCACAACTATGCGCCAACGTAGGTTGATACTATTATATTATTGGGACCTCTCTGTGAGCTATCCCCGGCCCGATTGGCCCTTAAGCTTGATGATTCTTCAAATTTATTAATCAAGTTAGATGTATGCTTATGCCATGGCTTGACTTGGAGTTTTTCGGGGCTCATTTTCCCATGTTGTGATCCGGACCTCCATTTGGGTTATGACAAACTTAGTATAAGAGCCATAGGTTTGAAGTGTCCTAGGGTGTCTAAAAGCTGCGTTAAGTAGAGTCTTTTATATGGGTATGAATCATGCCACACTTATGAAGAAGAGGCTACTAGACGTTTTAGGGAATGTTCCCTTCTTTCATTATATATGTCATGCGATTAAAGGCCTTTCTATCCTTCTAATTCGTGCTATTCGCGATTGCGGAATCATGGATCCTCAAAGTATGAATGGAAGGAGGAATGGAGGTGGTGAACGCCACGAGGATGGAAACAGCCATGAGCATCATCCAGCCCCAACAGTTTAGGAGCCTCAGACACCGAAGCCAGTCGCTCATGCTAAGTTTTGAGCTGTCATTCATATGCTTGCACAGGCCTTGACCGCTCAGGTCAATCAGCAGGCAATTATGCATGTTCCGCAAAATGGAAATGCGGTGGCGGCTCGAGTCAGGGACTTCTTGAGGATGAACCCGTCGGAGTTTCTAGGGTCCAAGATTGATGAGGACCCACATGATTTCATTGATGAGATTGTCAAGATCACCCAAGTTATGGGAGTGAGTAGTGTTGAGTGCGCAGAGTTGGCCTCCTACCAGTTGAAGGGGGTTGCGCATATTTGGTTCCGCCAGTGGAAGGACAGTAGGGTCGTAGGAGTAGGTCCGATTACATGGGAGGAGTTTCAGGTTTCATTCCTAGATCGGTTCTTCCCTCGAGAGATGAGGGAGTTAAAAGCAGATGAGTTCGTGAATTTAAATCAAGGAAGGATGACTGTTTAGGAGTACGCCCTTGAGTTCACCCGCCTATCCAAGTATGCCCCGGAGTTAGTGGCCAACCAGCGGGCACGTGTGAGAAGATTTGTGCATGGTATAGCAGGATATTTGGACAAGGACTGCAGGACAGCTATGCTCCATCAAGATATGGACTTCCCTCATATGGTGCTATACGCTCAGGAGATGGAGGCGACACATTCGAGGGAGAGGGAGGCCGAGTGGGCCAGGATTGAGGACCACAGATTCTCTCAGTAGAGGTCCAATAGTAGGCACTGACAACAGACCAACCAGAGATCATCGGCCCCAACATCTTCAGCACTTAGTGTGCCATCTAGGCCCAAACATGATCAGAGAGGGCGAGCATCAAGCTTGAGGGGTCATAGCAGTAGGCTCGCAGACTCTAGCATTCCAGCTTGTCGCAGGTGCGGCCAAGGACACACAGGCCAGTGTTTGGCAGGGTTAGGAGCTTGTTTTGGGTGTGGGCAACCTGGAAATATGCTCAGAGATTGTTCCGCTGCAAGACAGGATAAGGTTGGGGGCCGAGGCCCATCTTTTAGTTCAGCACATCAGGGGGAATCTACTAGCACAGCTGGCGGGCAGCGCCAGAATAGATTCTATGACTGATCCACTTGTCAGGAGCAGAATGTAATGCCCCGAAGCTAAAAATCAATATTCGGGACATAAATCAAAAAATCTTGAAAAACTACAAAAAAGTTGTAGAACGACCAACCTAACGGGTCGTTAAAGGACCCAACGACTCGTCAAGTCAACCGTGAGAAGGATGCCAAGATGATGAGTTAGTGTTCCCAACGGGCAACTTCACGAGTCGTGGTCAGGCCCCAAGACCTGTTGAGTCACTCGTTGCTAGGCCAGAATCCAAAAACATGAGAATTTGGCAGTGTACTTCACGGGTGGTCACCACGAGGCATCGTCCGTAAGAACGACTCATTGAGGGACTCGTTACCAGCCTTGTATTATTTTCCTAGGGGGTGAGACAATGTGGTCGACGGCTGGTGACCACGACTCGTTAAGTCACTCGTGGTCACCCATTGAAGATTCCAGGAAATGTACCTGACGGGCATGATCACGAGTCATTTTCAGATGCCACGACTTATTAGGTCACCCGTTAGGGGCACCTGACAATTTTTTCCTACGAATTTCTAAGGGCTATTTAGTAATTTTCTATTCTCCCAAGCATTAAACCACATCGTTTTGACTTCAACTTCAGACGTTTTAGTGGGGGTAATGGGTCTTTTTCCTCATTCCCACTCAAGCACTCAGAAAATAGATCGTAAGTTCTCTCAGGAATACTCAGAGCAAGAACTAGGGTAGCCTTCTTCTCCTCAATTACTCAAGATTTTCATGGGTTCTTCATCAGGTATGTGGGATTTTAGCAAGGGGATTTTCCTTCCCTTGCATCCCAAAAGTCCTCCTCAATTTATTCTATCAGTTTTAAGTCCTGAGCTTTCGAGTATGAGAAGCATTCATGTTTTATCTTTCGTTGATTTCACTTAGAACGATGTTCATGTACATTGTTGATATGACCCCCATGAATTTCTTATTAAATTGTTAGTGTTTATATAAAAAGTTAATCTAAGCACTAATTCTTCGAGTAATGATTTTGCTTTTTAAATTACCTCTAGTGAATGAAGAATGCTTTGRGCTGAATTCCTTGAATTTTCTTGCTATACGTATATATTGGGTAAATATTTCCCGACTCAGAATGACTTTAGTACGTTGAATGAAATTCTCTATTAGCTGCTTAGTAATTTTGTCAGTTAGAACATAGAACTCTATCAGTCTAGTCTCAGTCAGAATCATATCAGTTTAGCTCAGTCAGATTGTTAGCAACCTTAGTGTTGTCTAGAAAATGTCAACTGATCAGTTTGACTCCAGTTTATTTTTGAGGTGTCAGTGGTGCCTCCCAATTTTTAGACTCAGATTCAACTTTCAGTTATTTGGTCCATTAGGCGGTCATGACATTCAGTTATAGCTCTGACCAGCCCCAGGACCCCAGTTCCGTTATTAGTTGTTCTGTAGACGGTTACGACGCTTCTAGATAAGCAGCTCTGACCAGTCTTAGAATCCAGTTTCAGAATATGGTCCGATAAGACTCTTAGGGTACATGCAGTTATTCATCCCTGACTAGTCTTGGCCCCCAGTTTTGAGCTATCAACATAGTAGTTTAGTTTAGGTGTTTCAATGGGAGTAGAACTTAGCACCGAGTGGGCCGGGGTTCCAGTGCACCCAGGTTCCCAGAACTACATTGCCAACATAGGTTTCAATATTACTTGACCTGATTAGCCCCAGATATTTTTGTGATCACTCAGTTCATGCTTTTATACCCTGGCAAGGTATATTGGGTCCTACCGGTGAGGTGTATACATCAGACTCCACGTCTAGTCACGTGGTTATATGTCGGTTATAGACTCTCCCACTAGTCAGTCCAGTATCAGAATAAGCAGCTCAGTTTAGTACAGTATCTCAGATTCAGTGTTTCAAATTTAAGACATGTCCTTGACCATTAGACAAGGTCATCTCAACCATTTCAGATTATATCAGTAGTTCTGTTTAGTTTACTTATTGGTCATGGCGTGTCATTGCAATTCAGACTTTATATTTAGTATGTTTCTCCCACTTACTCAGTACATTCAAAGTACTAACGCATGCTTTTCATGATGTATCTTTTCATGATACAGTTGCAGGTTCTCAATTCAGCATAGATAGTTGCTTCAGTTTCAAAGCATTCCACTTCAGCAGATCAGAGTGTGAGTCCTCATCATTCTAGGGCCTTGTTTATTTATTTCAGTTGGATATGGTTTTTTATAGACTTAGAGTTAGCTGGGGGTCTGTCCGAGCAACTCCTCAGTAGTTGGCTTTCAGATCAAACTTGTCTTTCAGAAATATTATTTCTTTCTCTATTTTTAGTCTATACATTTTCTTAAACTGATAAATTTGTTATTTCAAAAGCACCATTGTCCATGTTTACTCAGAATGCTAGTGTACGATAGACCAGGGGTTGACTTGGGGTGGTCACTTGTGGCTTTAAGTACCGTGTTACGTCCAGGGTGTAGGCTCGGGGCGTGACAAACTTGGTATCAGAGTGCTACATTTAGAGAGAACAGTTGCTTTTCTAAGATCGACCTCAGGTCGGGGTGCCATCAGTTAAGGGTTAGATAGAGTGAAATACCGAAAACGGCATTCAGAACTCGCTATGGTTACTTTGAGTTATTGGTGATGTCCTTTGGGCTAACAAATTCCCCAGCAGCCTTCATGGACCTAATGAATAGGGTTTTCAAGTCGTACCTAGATATGTTCGTCATCATATTTATTGATGACATTCTGGTGTACTCTAGAAATAAGGAAGAGCATGCCAATCATCTAAGGTTAGCATTACAAACCCTTAGAGATCGCTAGCTATTTGCCAAATTCAGCAAGTGTGAATTCTGGTTGAAGTCTGTGTCATTATTGGGTCATGTAGTATCAGGTGAAGGGATACAAGTAGATCCTCATAAAATTTCAGCAGTAAAGGATTGGCCCAGACCTACCTCTCCTACCGAGATAAGGAGTTTCTTGGGCTTAATAGGCTTTACCGATGGTTTGTTGAAGGTTTCTCCTCCATAGGATCCTCTCTGACAAAGTTAACCTAGAAGGAGGTAAAATTTTAGTGGTCTGATGAGTGTGAGAAGAGTTTTCAGAAGTTAAAGACTCGACTCACAACCGCCCCAGTTTTAACCCTGCTAGAAGGAACAGATGGGTTTATAGTATATTGTGACGAGTCCAGAGTTGGACTTGGTTGCATTCTGATGCAGCAGGGCAAAGTGATAGCCTATGACTCTAGGAAACTCAAATTTCATGAGAAGAATTATCCAACTCACGACTTGGAGTTGGCAGCGGTGGTATTCACATTAAAAATATGGAGACACTACTTGTACAGAGCTCACGTGGATGTGTTCACAGATCACAAGAGCCTTCAGTGTGTGTTCAGCCAGAAGGACTTAAACCAGCGTCAGAGACGATGGTTGGAACTGCTAAAGGATTATGAAATGAGTGTGCTGTATCACCCAAGTAAGGCCAATGTGGTGGCTGACGCCCTAAGCAGGCGGTCTATGGGGAGTGTAGCTCACATTGAGGAAGGCAAGAGGGAGCTAGCAAAAGAAGTTCACAGGCTAGCCTGGTTAGGGGTGCAGTTGATGGATTCAACTGAAGGTGGCGTGGTAATGCAAAGAGGGTCGGATTCATCCTTGGTAATAGAAGTTAAATCCAGACAAGATGAAGATCCAGTGCTACTTAAACTTAAAGAAGCAATCCTCGGAAAGGAGGTTGAGGCTTTCTCCCAAGGGGGAGATGGGGTGCTTCGCTACCATGGCAGATTGTGTTTGCCAGATGTTGGTGAGTTGAGCTACACCATTCACCCTGGTGCTACTAAAATGTACTGTGACTTTAGGGACATTTACTGGTGGAACGTCATGAAAAGAGACATTGCCGAATTCATAGCTAAGTGCCCAAACAGCCAGCAAGTCAAGGTAGAACATCAAAGGCTAAGGGCATGACTCAAGATATCAGTATACCCATGTGGAAGTGGGAAGAGGTAAATATGGACTTTATTACAGGTCTACCGCAGACTCGCCGACAGCATGACTCAATCTGGGTAGTAGTAGATCGGATGACCAAGTCAACTCACTTTCTCCCAATCAAAACCACAGACTCAACAGAGAACTATGCCAGACTTTATATATGGGAGTTAGTCATACTTCATGGGATGCCCTTATCAATCATTTCAGACAACGGAGCTCAGTTCACCTCCCATTTTTGGAAGTCTTTTTAGAAGGGACTTGACACTTAGGTCAAACTCAATACCACTTTTCATCCAAAAACCGATGGGCAAGCTGAGCGGACCATACAAACCTTGGAGGATATGCTAAGAGCGGGCGTGATTAATTTTAAGGGTAATTGGGATGACCATTTTCCTCTTATCGAATTTGCGTACAACCACAACTACCATTCCAGCATTCAGATGGCCCCGTTTGAGGCATTGTATGGTGGGAGGTGTAGATCTCCTATAGGTTGGTTTGAAGTCGGTGAAGCTACTTTGATAGGGGCAGACTCGGTTCACGAGGCAATGCATAAAGTTCAGCTCATTTGAGAGAAATTGAAAATAGCCCAGAGCCGTCAGAAATTCTATGCCGATGTGCGAAGAAGAGAGCTGGAGTTTTGAGTTGATGATTGGGTATACCTGAAAATTTCTCCCATGAAAGGGGTGATGAGGTTTGGAAAGAAGGGGAAACTCAGTCCTAGGTATATGGGACCCTATAGAATTTTGCGGCGTATCAGCAAGGTGGCCTATGAGCTGGTGTTGCCTTCAGAACTTGCCGCTGTACATCCATTTTTCCATGTATCACTTTTGAAAAAGTGTATCGGAGATCCAACCTCTGTGGTGCCATTGGATAGTGTAGTAGTCAAAGATAGCCCAACCTATGAGGAGGTACCAATCCAGATCCTAGACTGTCAGGTTCGTAGATTGAGGAATAAGGAAATAGCTTCAGTCAAGGTTTTATGGAGGAATCAGCAAGTAGAAGGAGCTACTTGGGAGGCCGAAGCAGATATGAGGGCCAAATACCCACACTTGTTCTCTACTGACTCTGTTGTAGCTTGATATGTGAATTATGTTTTAAGACCTGAACTAGTTGTTGGAATCAGTTCATGTAAATAAATTTTCTTTCTGACTTTGGTTGTGTTTATGAAAAGCAAAATTCAGTTCAGTTAT
>JACEIK010000467.1:183857-199527 GCA_018107945.1 Datura stramonium | reverse complement strand
TGCATGCATGTTCTAAAAGTAAGGTTTGACTCATTGTTCAGCTTTTGATATAAATGTTATGTTCAGCTTTGAGTCATTCGAGTCAGTCATGATGTTGTAATGCTAAGCATGGTCATGTCATGATAAGATTTCGATTTCAGAATGAATGCATGTAGCCCTTCTATTTATACTTCAAAGCTTATGATATGGTATGAATGTTTTAAAAGATTTACTTTGCTTAAGAGATTTTACTTACCTTACATACTCAGTACGTTCCACGTACTGACCGCATACTTTCTATGCTGCATCGTTTCATGATTCAGGACCCGGTTCTCAAGTTCAGCCCTGCTCGTAGTCGCTTATCAGAGTTAGCACCTACGTGATTGGTGAGTCCTCATCTTTCGATGACTAGACTTTCAGCTTCATGTCATATTTCAGTTTTAGGTTTTGTGGAGTTAGTTGGGGTCTTGTCCCATCAACTCGTCTAGACTAGAGGCTTTCAGACTTATGTATGTATAGCTTCGGATATTATTCTGATGCGCTGTTGTATGAGACTTCCATTGAGTTTATAATTATGCTTTGTTCATGTTTATTAAATGAGTTAGTTGAATGCTAATGCCATGGGCTGACTTAGGGTCTCTCGAGGTCCCTTGTCCTGTGTCTATAATCCGGGTCTACGCTCGGGTCATGACACTCTCCATCTTTTTCAGCTTCTCCGCCTCTATCTGTTGTGCATGGATAATAAGCCTAAAGATGTCCATCGTGTTGATAATCATGGCAGTCCTGCACTCCTTAACCACCAAGTCTGAGACCCCATTCACGAATTTGAGAATGCGAACCCTCGGCTCAGCAACTATTTCTGGAGCATATTTTGACAGTTGGGTGAACTTCAAGGCATACTCCTGCATTTTCATTTTGTTCAGCTTCAAATTCACAAACTCAGCGGCCTTAGCTTGTTCTGAGCTGAGCGTAGGCCCAGATTGAGACACGGGACTCAGACCACAAATGGCTCCAAGCCAACCCATGGTATATTCATAGCATGGCATTAAAAACATAATCAAGCGGAAAACAACATGAGCATGAATAAGCGGAAGACTGGATGTCATAAAGAGTATATCAAGCAACAATATCCCAACACTGAACACAAAAGCTGATCATACTAAGTTTATGTCTGAAAAGCCTCTACTATCTGATGCAATGCTGTGATAAGCCCCCAACTACCTCCAAGTCTGAAACTCAACAAAAAATAACAATTCAAAACTAATAGATATCCTCAGACGATGAGGACTCACCCTAAGCAGGATAGATCTGAACTGAGTGGGCATGAGCTAGCGATGAAACTAGGAGGGATCACCTGAATCTATATCATGAGATGATATAACATAGAGTATGTGGTCAGTACTTGGAATGTACTTAATATTTAAGGTAAGTAAAACATGCTAGTAAAACCATTGTATGAAATCATGCATGAAAGTAAAGATAGATCACGAGAATAAAATCGTAGAAACGTAAGATATTAATCATAAACTGAACATGACGCTCCAACTTCCAAAACTACAGATTTACAGCTAAAATACCATAGATCATAACATCATAAAGCATGAACATAATTATATATATAAATTAAGGAACAATGGGAGATTCTTATAACCGACATACCCCTCATGAGCATACATGGAGCCCGACCTGTAAAACCCTAGTCGGGAGGGTGTTTATACATTGCCAAGGGTAGGATCATGAAAAGGCGTGACATCACTCAATATGGACCATTCAGGCATGGGAGGCACTCTCGTGGAGGACCCCATCATGGATGCATTGGCACGTAGTTCTGTGACCTGAAACTCCGGTCTATTCAGTGTTAAATACTACTCCCAAAATATATAGAGTGCTCATATCATAATCATGAAATATAGTTGATATACATGGGCTGGATGAAATCATGAGATTCATAACATGCTTGAAATATGTGAACTAGCCATGAATGAGGCCCGTGAGTCGGCTATGAACATAAACATGATACTTGTAAGAGCCATGCATATTTGATAAAATCATGATATTCTAAGATCCATAAAATTCATGAAGGGTTCTAGTGGAAATCATGCATTATAATCATAAAACATAATTTACTTCATCATACTTGAAATCATAAATCATATGCTTGAATTTTCTTAAAAATTTCCTACTAGGGCATAATTTCTAATAGCTTGAAAACATGAATTTATAATCAAATTGAGTGTGAAATCTGCCCATTAGACTTAAATCATACATTAGAATACAAGGGGATTGGACCCATAAACTTAGCATAGATAATTCTATAGAATTGAGTTAAAACCCTAGAAATCAATTCATTTGATTAGAAACTTCAATTCATGAAGTAGAGGAAAAATTTGGGCATGAGGGTGGAATAAATCCCTCATTCATGGCCTTACATATCTGGGTAAATTGATTTTCAAACTGGTCTTGAAAGCCCAAGAGAGTTGGGCAAGAAATTGAGGAGAATTCTAGCTTTTCTCTTGAGAGTCTTGAGGGAATTTGATCTTCTGATTAGGAGTTTAGGAGTGGAATGAAGGTTCTAGGGTGAATATCCCCCTTAAAGAACTCTTTTCCAAGCTTAAAACAATGTAGTTTAGGATTTAGAAGCATATAAATTACTAAAATGCCCTTAATAATTTATAGGAAATTTCATACCGCCATAAATGACGAGTTGTTTGCTGACTCGTTAGACAAATTATGAGTCGTTTGATGACTTTTTAGGCAAATGAAGAGTCATTTCCTTAATTCGTGAGCTACACTGGAATTCCCCACTACTGCTCAAATGACGGGTCACTTAATGACTTATTAGGTCAAATGACGAGCCATGTCCTTAATCCATCATGTCAGCCTGAAAAATAGCATTTCCCAAGATGATGAGTCATTTAACGACTTATTAGGTAAAGGACGAGTCATTTGTCGACTCGTTAGGAAATATTCTGATCTTTACAAACGATGAGTCATTTGACGACTCGTTAGGTTAATCACGAGTCACTTAATGACTCATTAGATAAACAACTAGTCATTTGTTGACTAGTTAGGAGACATCATGATCTTTACAAATGGCGAGTTGTTTGATGATCATTAGGTAAATCACGAGTCACTTAACGACTCGTTAGGTAAACAATGAGTCATTTGACGACTCGTTCTGACCTAATGCAGATTTTCCTATTTTCTCCATTTCCACTCCCAGGTCTGATCTTAGGGACTTTTGAGATGTTACATTATCTCCCCTTTGGAACATTCATCCTCGAATGTAGATTAAGCATGCTAAAGGGCAATGGAAGGGGCAATCCCAAAACTAGACAACTAAAGCTAAAAACTGATGGAGTGACTGACTCCAGATTGAAATACATGACTCAATAGAATTCATGAAACATATATACATGCAAAGACACGAAAGAAATTAAGAGACATGAACTTGACATGAAACTGAATAGACTACTAAGGAGGAAACTGGTACCTCATGCAAGAACTAAGGGGGAAGAAAAAGATGCGGGTATCTAGCCATCATATCTTCTTCGGCTTCCCGCGTAGCTCCCTTAAAAAACTGATTTCTCCATAACACCTTCAATGAAGTTACTTCCTTATTTCTCAACTTCCAAACCTGACGATCAAGGATCTCAACAAAACCTCCTCATAGGTAAGGCTATCCTTCACACCAATGTTTTCCACCAGGACAACTAAGGTTGGGCACCGATGCACTTTTTCAATAGAGATACATAGAAAACTGGATGCACCGAAGCTAACTCTATTGGTAGCTCCAACTCATGTTCCACCTTGCCAACTCGCCTCAGAATCCTATAAGGACAACCACATCAGGGACTAAGCTTTCCTTTCTTTCCAAACCTCATCACTTACTTCATGGGAGATACCTTCAGAAGCATCCAATCATCAACCTCAAACTCAAGCTCTCTTTGTCTAACATCTGTATAAGATTTCGGATGACTTTGAGCTATTTTCAGCCTTTCTCTAACAAGTTGAACCTTCTCCATGGCCTCATGAACTGAATCTGGCCCTATGAATGTAGCTTCCCCGACCCTAAACCACCCAATAGGTGATCTACACCTCCGCTCGTAAAGAGCCTCAAACGGAGCCATTTGAATGCTGGAGTGGTAACTGTTATTGTAAGCAAACTCGATGAGAGGAGAATGATTATCTCAACTACCCTTGAAATCAATAACACACGCTCTCAAACTATCCTCAAGAGTCTATATGGTCCACTCAGCCTGATCATCTATTTTTGGGTGAAAAGTCATGCTAAGCTTCACTTGAGTACCAAGTCCCTTCTAAAATGATCTCCAAAACTAAGAGGTGAACTGAGTGCCCCTATCTGAGATAATTGAAAAAGGGACTCCTGTAACCAAACTAACTCTCAAATGTACAATCTGACATAATCCTCAGTTGAATCGGTAGTTTTAACCACTAGGAAATGGATTGATTTGGTCAACCGTCCACAATCACCCATATGGAGTCATACTGTCGGCGGGTGTGAGGCAATTCTGTAATGAAGTCCATATTAATCTCTTCCTACTTCCAATTAGAAATGCTAATATCCTGAAGCATACCCCAGGTCTTTGATTCTTGATGTTGCCCAAATTACACCTCATAATGAGATATAAAGTAGTCGATGTCAAATATAGAACCCAACCAGGGTTGGGTTTGAATCCTATGAGGAATATGACGAGAAATTTAGTTAATGTGTTTAGCTAATATTATTAGCTTACTTATTTCCTAGGGGGAAAGATTTGAAACACAAAATAATGAAAAGTAGTAGAGAACAATGATTTGATCCTTGATTAGATTCGATTGATATTCAATAAGTGACTTGACTAGGATTGTGTTCCCTATGACTTCATAACCACAAGGCGTTTTATATTAGTGATCTATTCTGGTGCTTAGCATGCAATATCGGCAAGTTAACTTCACCTAAATAGTTGGTCCCTTATTAGATTATTATCACCATGCAACTTGGTTTGTATGAGGATGTATACTTAATTAACCCTTACCCTTGATATCGAATTAGATATTCCCAAACAAGGGGTCAAACTATTAGNTTATCACCATGCAACTTGGTTTGTATGAGGATGTATACTTAATTAACCCTTACCCTTGATATCGAATTAGATATTCCCAAACAAGGGGTCAAACTATTAGATGAAAGTTGATAGCCTCAAATCTCCGTTGTTAATCCCTTTTCCCATTCATCGCCCCCTTGATCCGGTGAGTAAGAATAAGGCAAATTCCATCGTTTGCAACTCGTTCAAGATTCACTAAGTACTTTTACCTATGTGTGTTAATTCATTATGGTTCCCACAACCCTAGTTATAGGCTTAGCTACTTCAAGAATAATAATTAAAATTAGAGAAAAAATCATAATTGCAACTTACAATGATTTGTAGAAGGAACCACACGTATTGAATAAATCAGCAAAATCAAAGAACAAAACTCCAATGTTGTTTTAATCCTCAAAATCAAGAACAAAATTATAAACTTCGTTTCTTGAACCTTGATGGTAGTAAACAACACCAAAAACTAATGTTCAAAATCGTAAAAAAATAAAGTGTGTTCTAAAAATAAACCTAAATAAAGTATTTATAGTCTTAATAAAACCTTTTCTAACTAAAAATAGAATCCAATTCGACAGTGAAAACGGGCTAAGTAATGGCACATTAGGTCTTCTAACGAGTCATGTCATTCATTACAGAGTCGTCCTTGACAGACTACTTCCTCATGGAAACGGGTCACCTAACGACTCGTCAAGTCAGAGCATGAGTCATTAGGTCCCTCATGGCTTCCGATCCCCAAAAGTTCCAGTGTACTTGCCGGATGTTTATGGCTTCTCATGAAGAGTCGTCAAGTCTCCCGACAACTCGTTGAGTCTTTCGTTGGACCCCCAGGTAACTTTTCAGCAATTTTTCTTCCCAGTCCTTACGGCTCTCATAACGACTCGTTACCAGTCGTAACGATTCGTGCCTTTAACTCATGGTCTACACTAGTTTCTAGAACTTCAAACCTAATCTCTTCCCACGACTCCAACAATGAGTCGTCCAATGAGATGATGACTTGTTTCCTGACTAGCAGTCCACACTTGGTCCAATTTTTGCCTCACTTTGCCCATTTCACATTCCGAACCTGTTTTCCTACAATACTCAACAAAAACACATTATATCCACATAAACATACCCGGAATTTGAATGTCTTCTTAGTTTTAAGCATTGAAAGTGCCATAAAATCACGACACGTCAATGCTCAACCTTCACCTGTTGGCAATTCAGAAACTTAGACACAAACTCCGCTATGTCCTTCTTCATGTCATTCTACCAATAGACTTTTCATAGGTCATGGTACATCTTGGTGACACCTGGATGGATAGAATACTGAGAGCCATGAGCCTCACTCAACATCCACTCTCTCAAGTCATCCACAGTCGGCACACACAATCAACCCTGCTATCAGAGTACACCATCTCCCTTTTGAGAGAAAACCTCCACCTTCTAATTTCGGGATGCTTCCTTCAACTTTACAAAGATAGGATTCTCATCTTGCCTAGCCTTGACCTCGGTCACCAATGAATATTCTGACCTATTCTAAATAATGTCACCACCATCCATCGAGTTAATAAGGCGAACCCTTAAAAAAACAAGCCTATGGACATCCCTTACTAACTCTTTTCTCCCATTCTTGACATGACACACACTCTCTCTGGACAACCTGCTAAGAGCATCCGCCACTTCATTGGCCATGCTCGGATGATAAAGGACATTCATGTCATAGTCCTTGAGGAGCTCTAGCCATCTTCTTTTCCACAAATTCAGGTTCTTCTGAGTGAGCACATACTGAAGGCTCTTCCGTGAACACATCCATGTGCACCCCATACAAATAGTGTCTCCAAATCTTCAAAGAAAACATCACGGTTGCAAACTCTAGGTCATGCATCAGGTAATTCTTCTCATGAGTCTAAAGCTGCCTAGAGGAATACATAATGACCTTGCCATGCTACGTCAGCACACAACCAAGACCAACCCTAGAGGCATCACAATACACAACAAAATCAACTGTGCCCTTCGATAGGGTTAATATTGGGCTGAAGTGAGTCGAGTCTTTAACTCCTGAAAACTCTTCTCACAAGCATCCGACCACTGAAATTTGACCTTCTTCTAGATAAATTTAGTCAATGGTATTGCAATGGATGAAAATCTCTCTACAATCCTCACGTAGTATCCAACTAAACCCAAGAAACTCCTAATATCGGTAGGGCTGACAGGTCTAGGCCAATTCTTCACTACCTTTATCTTTTGAGATTCTACCTGCATAGCATCGCTAGACACTACATGGCCCAAAAATGCTACTGATTTCAACCAAAACTCACACTTGCTGAATTTAGCAAACAGATGGCGATCCTTGAGAGTCTACAATACAATCCTCAAATGAGCGACATGCTCCTCCTCGCTCCGAGAGTATATAAGAATATCATCTATGGAGACAATCACGAACATGTTCAAATACTGATTGAACACCCTGTTCATCAAATCCATAAAAGCTGCAGAAGAATTTGTTAGCCCAAAAGACATAACTACAAACTCATAATGACCATATCAAGTCTTGAAGGTTGTGTTTGGGATGTCACTCTCCCTAACTCTGAGCTGGTGATAGTTAGATCTGAGGTCTATCTTTGACAAACACTTAGCACCCTGAAGCTGGTCAAACAGGTCATAAATCCTGGGGAGGGGATACTTGTTATTAATTGTGACCTTGTTCAACTGTCTATAATCAATGCACATTCTAAGGGCACTCTCCTTCTTCCGAACAAAGAGAACGGAGCACCCCATGGGTACTTACTAAGCCTGATGAAACCCTTATCTAGGAGATCTTTCAATTGTTCTTTCAACACCTTTAGCTCAACTGGAGCCATTCTATAAGGAGGAATGGATATAGGCTGCGTATTAGGGTGAAGGTCAATACCAAAGTCAATCTCCTGCTTGGGAAGGACTCCTGTTAGATCATCTAAAAATACCTCCGGGTACTCATATACAACAAGAACTAATTGAAGAATCAGGGTCTCAGACGTAGAATCCTTGACCCGAACTAGATGATACACATAACCCTTAGAGATCACCTTCCTCTCCTTGATATAGGAAACAAAGAAACCTATAGGCACAACTGAACTACCCTTCCACTCTAGGATTGGCTCACCCAAAAATTAGAACTCTACCATATGGGTTCCACAATTGAATGAGGCATAGCATGCATGTAACCAATCTATATCGAATATAACATCAAAGTCTTTCATATCTAACTCCACTAGGTCGGCTGAGGTGACTTTCTGAAGAATCATGACAGGGCAATTTTTGTATACCCGTCGAGCTAAAACTGATTCACTGATAGGAGTAGAGAGTGAGAAGGGTTCTGACAGGATTTCTGGACTGACTTTGGAACTAACAGAAATATAAGGAGTCACAAAAGATAAGGTATCCCTTGGATCTAACAATGCATATACGTCAAGATGAAATACTCGTAACATACTAGTGACCACATTGGGAGAGACCTTATGCTCCTGACGTGGAGATAGTGCATGGAACCTGTTATGGCACTGGCTGCCACCTGTACTAGAAGATACGCCTTGCTGAGATGGGTGGAATGTGAGAGCTGTTGAACTGGTAGATGGGGTATGGACCCCACCTTTGCACTATTTGGCTAAACTGCAATCCCTGAGTCTCGGTCCGGGTTTACCACACCAAAAACAAGCATCTAAACCACCTAAAATTCGATGAGGGTGGTTCTTCCTGCACTTCACACATGCTAGAAAGGTTCGCTATATTTTCATGCTCCCCTGGCCTCTAGAGCCTTATACTCTACCCCTCTGGTCATGCTTAGGTCTGGACGGAACACTAGCTGAAGATGGGGCTGGGGTTGATGACCTATGGTGGGATTGAGGGCGATGTCCACCACCAAACCTCTGCTAGAACTACCCATAACTCCCATTCCTTAGCCCTCTTAGCCTCTCTCTCCTTCTCCTTCATCTGCTCTGCCTCTATCTACTGGCGTATATGACCAACAGGGAGAAATATAGGTCATTGTTCAGCATAGCAGTCCTGCACTCCTTAACCAACAAATCTTATATTCCATTCACAAACTTGCTCATATGAGCCCTCTGATATGCAACCATCTCCTGTGCATACTTAGACAGCCATGTAAACTCTAAGGCATACTCTTGGATGGTCCTATGGTTCTGCTTCAAGTTGACGAACTCCACCGCCTTTGCCTCCCTCAGCTTCATAAGGAAGAACCAATCCAAGAAGGAAGTCATGAACTTATCCCAACTCATTGGAACTTCTCCCACTGCTCTACTCTCCTTCCACTTACGGAACCATATGTAAGAAACCCCCTTAAGCTGATAGGAGGCTAAGTTCGCACTCTCCCCTTCAGTCACCCTCATATCCTGGGTGATCTTCTGCACTTCCTCAATGAACTCATGCAGGTCCTCAGCCACCTTCGACCCCAAAAACTCAGGTGGGTTTATCCTGAGAAAATCTCATACTCTAGTCGTTGCTGCATTCCAATTTTGAGGAACATGGGCCACTGCCTGCTGGTTGACCTGAGCGTTCATGGTATGTGCCAACATTTGGAATGTCGCCCTGAACTCATATGAGTGACCTACTCCAGCAAAGGAACTGTTGGAGATGGTGGGACTAGCTAATATCTATCACCATTGACATTGCCATGGCCATTCCCATTGCATTTCTCCTTCCATTTACTTGGCCTGGAGGCATGTTTCTGCAAACACATATAACACAAGTTAGAGGAATAGAGAGGTATTGTATTGTACGACATAGATCATGAAAGAAGGGAAATTTCCTAAAACGTCTTTTAGCCTCTTTCCCATAAGTGTGGCGTGCTTCACACCCATGGAAAAGACTCTACTTAATGAGGCTTTTATACATCCTAGGACACACCTAAACCATTGCTCCGATACCAAGTTTGTTACGACCCAAGCATAGGCCCGGACTGAGATACAGGACCTAGAACCACGATTAGCTCCAAAATAACCCACGATACGTTCATAGAATAACTTTAGAAGCATAATCAAGTGAAAAAGAACATGAGCATGAATAAGCAGAAGACTGGATGTCATAAAGCATATATCAAGAGACAATATCCCAACACTGAACACAAAAGTTGATCATACTAAGTCTATGTCTGAAAAGCCTCTACTATCTGATGCAATGCTGTGATAAGCCCCCAACTACCTCCAAGTCTGAAACTAAACAAAAAATAACAAGTCAAAACTAATAGATATCCTCTTACTATGAGGACTCACCCTAAGGAGGATAGATCTGAACTGAGTGGGCACGAGCTAGTGATGAGGTTGGGAGGGATCACCTAAGCCTATATTATAAGACGATATAGCATAGAGTATGCGGTTATTACTTGAAAATATACTAAGTATGTAAGGTAAGTAAAACATGCTAGTAAAACCATAGTATGAAATCATCCATGAATGTCACGATAGATCATGAGAGTAAAATCGTAGAAATGTAAGATATTAATCAGAAACTAAAAATAAGGCTCAAACTTCCAAAACTGTGGATTTAAATATGAAATACCATAGGTTATAAAATCATAAAGCATGAACATACTTATATGTAGAAACTAAGGAACAATATGAGATTTTTATAACCGATATACCCCACATGAGCATACATGGAGCCCGACCTATAAAACCCTAGTCGGGAGGCTGTACATACCTTACCAAGGTTAGTACCATGAAAAAGCGTGATATCACTAAAAATGGCCCATTCGGGTATGGGAGGCACTCTTGTGGAGGACCCTATCATCGCTACATTAGCACGTAGTTTTGAGAACCGGGTATGCTGGAACCCCGATGTACTCGGTGTTAAATACTACTCCAAAAATATATATAGTGCTCGTATCATAATCATTAAATATACTTGATGTACATAGGCTAGTTGAAATCATGAGATTCATAACATGCTTGAAATATGTGAACTAGCCATGAAAGAGGCCCGTGAGTCAGCCATGAACAGAAATATGATACTTGTAAGAGCCATGCATACTTGAGGAAATCATGATATTCTAAGATCCATAAAATTCATGAAGCATTCTTGTGGAAATCATCATTAGAATCATAAAACATAATTTATTTCATCATACTTGAAATCATAAATCATAGGCTTGAATTTTCTTAAAAGTTGCATCATAGGGAATAATTTCTAATAGCTCGAAAACATGAGTTTATAATCAAATTAACTGTAAAATATGTCCATTAGACTTAAATAATACATTAGAATGCAAGGGGATTGGACCCGTAAAAATAGCATAGAAAATTCCATAGAATTGGTTTAAAACCCCAGAAAATTAATTCATTTTATTAGAAACTTGAATTCATGAAGTAAAGGGGAAATTTGGGCATGAGGGTGGAATAAATCCCTCATTGATGGTCTTACATACCTGGATAAACTGATTTTCAAACTGGTCTTAAAAGCCCAAGAGAATTGGGGAAGAAATTGAGGAGAGCTTTTCACTTAAGAGCCTCGAGGGAATTTGATCTTCTAATTAGGGGTTTTGAAGTAGAATGAAGGTTCTAGGGTGAATATCCCCCTTAAAGAACTCTTTCCCAAGCTTAAGAAGACGTAGTTTAAGACTAATGAGGTTAGAAATTATGAACATGCCCTTAATAATTCGACAGGAAATTTCATACTGCCAGAAACGACGAGTTATTTGACGACTCGTTAGGAAAATGACGAGTAATTTCCTTAATTCGTAAAGTACACTGGAATTCCCCACTACTTCTGAAATGACAGGTCACTTAACGATTTTTTAGGTCAATTGACAATTTATTTCTTTAATCCATCATTATTGTCTGAAAAATAGCATTTCCCCAAATGACGAGTCAGTTGACGACCCATTAGGTAAACGATGAGCTATTTGTCAACTCATTAGGAGACATTCTGATCTTTACAAACGATGAATCATTTGATGATTCGATAGGTAAACCATGAGTCACTTAATGACTTGTTTAGGTAAATGACGAGTAATTTGTCGACTCATCAGGAGACATTCTAATCTTTATAAATTACGAGTCGTTTGACGACTCGTTAGGTAAAAAATGAGTCACTTAATGACTCGTTAGTTAAATGACAAGTCATTTGATAACTCCTTCTGTGATCTGGTGCAGATGTTCTTGTTTTCTCCATTTCCACAGGACTTTTGGGGTGTTACATAGCTTCTCTTAACTCCCAGGTAAAGAATCCATCCAGGAACGCAGTCACAAACTCGTCCTATTTCATTGGGCCTGCACCAAACCGTCTCCTTTCCTTCCACTATTTATACCATATCTGGGCCACTCCTTTCATTTGATAGATGACCAACTCTGCACTCTCGACGGAGGTAACACCCATGATTTGGGTGACCTTCTAAACCTCACTAATGAACTTCTGCAGATCCTCATCTACCTTAGACCCATAAAATTTTGGAGGATTCATCCGAGTAAAGTCTCGAACTTTTGCAGCATCTGTAATTACACCTACATTTGTAGGTACTAAGACCTTTTGGTTGACCTAGTTGGTCATCGCTCAGGCTAGCATCTGAATAGCATCCCTGAATTCGGCAGGTGTCACCTGCTCATCCTGAGGGACTGCTGGAGCTGGTGGGGGTTGTTGGTTGGCATTACCAGCCCTCATTCTATTTTCTCTTCTGGGAGGCATCGTCAACTGAAAATGGTGGAGAATGAGTTAGAAGGAAATTTTAGAGATTCATACTCTAAGCACAATAAGAATCATGAAGAAAAAGGAATTTTCCTAAAAACGCCTTGTAGCATTCCCCTCATAAGTGTGGCGCGCTTCACACCCATGAGAAGAACGAGAAGGACTCTACTTGACGCAACTTTTGGACATCCTAGGAAACTCTAAACCTGATGCTCTAGTACTAAGTTTGTCACGATCTGAGTTTAAACCCTGGACACGACATAGTGCTTAGAACCACGAATGACCCTAAATTAACCCATGGCTTAGTATGACTATACTATGACTGAACCATTGTAAGAAATCTGAAGCGAAAGTTGTTTGATAACAAATAACCAAATACTTCTATAATTAAAGACATCTAATAAGACACTGAAATATATGCCAAACATTGAAACTCGAGAAGAAACTAACATACTCTGTATAAAAGCCTTCTAAAAGAAACTGATGAGTTTCTAGGACAAACCCCCACCTAACTCTAATGTCCAAAAACTGAAAATAACAATAAATGAAGCCAATACTCCAAACATCGGAAGATGAGGACTCACCACTGTCAAATGATGAAAATCACCAGGAGAAACTAGTTTTGATACTGAGGCTGAGTACCTGAGCCTATATCATAAAATGATATAGCACATAGAGAGCATGCGATAAGTACTTGAAATGTACTGAGTATGTGTGATGTAAATAAAATATACATATACTAATAACTTATAAATTGAACTAAATAACATGCAAAGACTCTATCAGAAATCATGAATATGACAAATAGTCTAACATATCTGAGAATACTGTATGAACTAATAAACTAAGTTAGAGTCACAACATATCCTGAAAGTTGAGAGACTGGACTGGGTTGAGGACTCTGACTGTACTGTACTGTAGGAGTGTTTGTTAACCGACATACAACTATGTGAGCTAGACGTGGAGTTTGATATTTACTCCTCATCGATAGGGCCCACTTTACCTTACCAGGGTACTGTGACTAAGCTGAGTGATCCCTGATTGTAAAACCCATTCGGGTTAAATCCTATAGTGGCACATAGTTTTAGGAGTCTGGGTTTGATGAACTCCGATCCACTCGATGCTAAGTACTACTCCCAACAAGAGACACATAACTGAATATAGGTATATGTAATTGTACTAGACTGAGAGCTCGAATCTAATGTCCTAAGACTAAGTCAAGACTACTTATCTAAAAGTATCTTGAAAGTATAAAGGATCTGATGAACTGAATAATATTGAAAAATCTAGTAGTACTGATAACTGATAAGTGACATTTCTAAAAATACTGAGTATACTCACAAGTTGAAAGTATTGACTTTTGCTTAAAGCATTTATGCAAGAATTCATACTCAAGTGATATCAGTATGATAATATAACCTTCCTAATCAGCTTTTAAATCATGTAGTATCCAACCCAAAATCATTCTAACATTAGGGCTAGAAATAAATATGTAAAAGTGAATTCAAAACATGAATTTCACATAGTATTAATCAGGGGAAATTGTGAGAAACAATAAAACGAAAGGAAAGCCAGGATCTGTCTGGAATCATAACTCATGATTTCTTTATGGCACAAGTTGATGAGAGTTTTTGAAAAAACTTGGGCACAAGGATGAAAGGAATACCCTTGCTAAAACCCCACATACCTGAAGAGGAATCTCTATGAAATAGCTTGAAGTTCTAAGAAGAGATTAGAACCCTAGTTCTTAACTTGAGAGAGAGTGCCAGAGCTTCTGCACGATGTTCTTGGGAGCCTAAGTGAGAAATAAGGGAGAGAGACCGCTTATTTCCTCTAAATGCTCCTGACAATACCCTAAAACGACGTATTTTAGGAGTTAGGAGCTTAGAATTTTATAAAATATCCCTGGAAAACTATTTTAAGAAAAATCTACCTGTCTGATGGTACGATCCATCCTACGAGTCGTTCCAGGATCATACGATCCGTACTGGTACTCGTGGGTAGGGGCCCTACTCAATACCAATCTCTGAAGTTTTCCATGAAAGCCTACTACAATCTGTGCAATCATACTAAGGGTCATAGCACGATCTGTGATTTCCTCGAAATCTCCTGAAAACTTCTTTAAAACTCAACTCACGACTAGTTATTACGATCCGTACCATGGTGGTACGAATCGTGACATGCAGTCGCGGTTTTCCTAGCACCTCCTAACAGACTCTCTGGATTGTACCACGATTCATGGTACGACTCGTACTACCCTAGTACGACTCATATGAATCATCTGTGGTTTACTTGAAATTTTTTTGCTGTCCTCAGAACCTCATCTCAAAGGTCCTAGGACGACTCGGACCACCTCCTCACGAGTCGTACTATGGTAAAAGCATATGATAGCGTATCCTGGGTTTTTTAATGAGGATATTAAGGAAGGTGGATTTTGCTTCAACATTTGTAGACATGGTGTGGAGGTTGATTACTAATGTTACTATTCAGTGCTACTCAATGGGAAATCGTATGGCTTCTTTCACTTTACTAGAGGTGTGAAACAAGGAGATCTCCTTTCTCCGGCCCTATTCATTCTATCAGCAGAGGTGCTGCCTAGAGCACTTAACAATTTGTTTGATAATCCTCAGTATGTTGGATATGGGATGAGAAAGTGGAGTGCTAATATTAACCACTTAGAATATACAAATGATACCATTATCTTTGCCTCAAACAATGAATACTCTTTGAAGAAGATCATAGCGGTTATACAGGATTATGAGAAGCAATCAGGCCAGAAGGTGAACAAAGAGAAAAGTTTCTATTACTTATATTAGAATATAGTTGTATGGATATCTACTTAGATGGAACAATGCACAAGGATGAATAGAGGCCCTTTTCCAATGAAGTACTTAGGATGTCCCATTACTCATGCTAGAAAAAGGAAAGTAGAC
>JACEIK010000467.1:164482-183733 GCA_018107945.1 Datura stramonium | reverse complement strand
TGTGTCATTAAGGAACTGCATAAAATATTTGCAAAGTTCTTCTGGAGCAGTAAGGAAATAAGCGGGGGTAAGCACTGGTCAGAGTGGACAAAGGTCTGTCTCCCAAAGTAAGAAGGGGGGCTTGGATTCATATCATTATTTGATGTATCATAGGCATTATATGCTAAATTATAGTGGAGGTTTAGGACACAAAATAATCTGTAGGCCAACTTCTTATGGAATAGATTTTGAGAAATAGATTGCCACACTTGTAGTATGGAAGGGGGGCTCTCAAGTGTGGAAATACATGTTGGAGAATAGGGGACATCATTGAAAAGCACTTGTGGTGGGAGCCTAAGGGCCGCACATCGACTATTTGGTATGATAATTGGACCAATCTTGGACCTTTACATACACACCAGATTGATACTCTTACTTGTCACCCTATGAGAGATGTAGGGGAGTTTCTAACAAAGGAGGGTTGGAATTTTAAAGCTCTTCCGGATGTTGTGCTTGAGTATGTTGTGGAACATATCCGATAGACTATATGCTATGTGCAACAAGTGAATCAAGTTGACAAACCATGATGGACAAAAGCTAGTATAGGGGACTTTAGTGTGAAGAGTGCGTGGGAGTTATTGAGACAAAAGGATGACATTAAAGAGGATATGAAACTGTTATGGTTGAAGGGATTACCTTTCTCTTTCTTAGCTTGGAATCCTAATGTTTCTCAATTCTGTAAATGTTTCCCCAATCCTGAGGTTGAGACCATTGAGCATTTATTGTTAAGAGGAGGAGCAACATCAAGAGTTTGGATGCATTATTCTAGGACAACTGGTATTATAGGCCTAATGCTAAACTTGAAGCAAACCATAAGAAAATGGTGGAATATAGATGGCAACTCTATAATTAAAATGGTGTTTCAAGTTTTCCCCATTGTTATTTAGTGGTTCTTGCGGAAAAGAAAAAACATTATTATTCATGGTCGAGCATATTCATGGGGAAGATTATTTGGGACATCAATGACACTATTTTAAAGCTCATAAAGCCATATTTAAGAGGAGGATTGAATTCACAAACTAGGCTCGCATCATAGAGGATATAGAAGGGTACAATGATACTTATTATACTAAAGTCATGAGATGGATTACCCCTCCTCCAACAACTAGTGAAATGCAATACAAATAAAGCATCTAGGGGTAACCCTAGACCCAGTTCAACAGATTTTTGCACAAGGGATCATCTTGGATACCTGATTGTAGCTAAAGGCTTCAAAATCCAAGACAATACAAATTTGATTGCTGAAGCCAGGGAAATTAGGGAAGGTTTCATGTTTTGCAAGGAGAAGAGAATCGAATAGGTCATTATTGAAACCGACTCTAGGGCCATGGTTCAGATATGGAAGGAAGATGGAGGATGACTTGGAGTGTGACAATGAAAATCAATTTACTAATGGCCGAGAAGGATACTGTGATTATCAAATAGACCAATTTCTAGACATCCTAAGTGAAGGTAAGAGAATCTTAAACATGGACAAAATAGGCACACCAAATATCAGAAGACCAATCTCATACAGCTCATAACAGCTTGTGCAGATTACTAACAGAATAAGCGACTACAAGTTGAAAAATAAGGTACTCTTCACTTATATCCTATAGTCTGACGAATTTTCGGTTGATGTGAGTATTCGCACCTGGTGAGAGCTATGGGGTATTTCAAGGATACCACATAAGGACATAGGATTGAAAGAAGGTACTGACTTTTGGTTCCATAATAGCCCCGCGGGTAATCAACACAGTATCATTACAATGTTAGAATATACATTTAGTATAATCATTGGCCCTAGTCTAAAGGACTGATTGTGGTATTAACCTCAATTGAGGTTCAACCCATCGAAATCTAGAAAAAGGGTAATGAGTACACTAAGGAATGAATAAAGCGTAACTTATCTTAATGGAAAGAAAGCTCCAATAGATCTCGACGAACAGGGAACACAGTTGAGCAGCAGATCTAAGCAATAATTTTAGAGAAGACAGTAATGGTGGATCCAGTAACTCCAAGCCACGGAGGTTGAAGAATTCTGAACCCTTTCAGAGGCAGAGAACTAATGCTTTTATATGACGTTATGCAGCTACAAAAGAGAAGAAGGAGTAAGTTGGAGACATGGAGGGCACTGCACTGAGAAATTTGTTCCTGAAAGTGTTAGCGATTCCATTCAGTAGACTCTAGAGGAGAGGTGGTGGATACAACAAACGCTAAAGGAAATCGAGTTGCTCTCCTGACTGGAAGATGTCTGTGCAAAGACAACTAATTTCCATGATGGAGAAGAGACACAAAAAAGAAGATGTGTCGGTCTATCTGAAGAAGATTCTGGATAGTATATTGAGTTGCTTGCATACAAGATAAGAGTCACAAATAAATATTTACGAGTAACTAAGTGTTGATTGTGTGATGGCCAGACAATATTTATATACTTATTGATTATGAGATTAGAGAATTAATATAGTTTGTGACTGTTGCACCAAAATATTACTAATTACCTTAGAAAATAATTTTGTTAAATGGTTTAGAATATGGGCAAAAGGAACTGGGCCGAGATCCCAAATATCTACTCATATTTTAGCTGGGTATTGGGTCATTAGAATACATCTTGGATTGTTTATGAAAATAGTAACATAAATATGAGGAACTAGGGTAGTTTGTGGCGATAAAAATGAAATAAAAACATAAATACGAGGAACTAGGGCAGATACGAGGAACTAGGATAGTCGGCGGTGAAAAAAATGTTTTTTTCTTAATTCATAGGTGGCTTAGATTTAGAGCTATTCAAGTAGAAAGTTTTTACATTCAACTATAGTATCCAGGTATGATATTAATTACCCTACAACTACTTTTCTTAAATTTTACTATGAAGAATATCTTTATTAAATTGATGTTGGATAGTGATGAGAATGGATTATGAAAACTAATGATTATGTCATGATTGAGAGTAATAATGATGGCTATTATTTGGAATAGAATATATTTTATACAATCGTAGATTGATAATTTTAGAAAATTAGAAATTCAAACTAATGTGTTGGTGTGATTTGAATGTAGTTGTTTTAACTTCTTACTTGATTTTAGTACCACATTTACTTTAATATATATACTTGTTAGGAGCATTGTTTCGGGATAAGAGAATTTATATATTGGATATATGTTCACTAATTTAATATGCATGGTGATACTGGGATATGTTTTCACCTTCAAATTCATGGATTAAGATGTAGAATGTTTAGATTTAGCTCTAAGCTTGAAATATAGGGATATTGAATGTTGATCCACAATCATCCTATATATTTGTATGCATATAATACTCATGTTTCACTTTCTACTTGAATCGAGTTAGTAGGAATGGAGGAGTATGTATTTTAGAGTTGGATAAAGACAATGGAGCTTTTAGGGAGAAATGAGTTTGGGATTCATTGATGGATACATTACCACAGAGGATTTCAAAGAAGATTCAACAAAATAATGAGATCATTACGCACTATTTAGTACTTTCCTAGCTAATAAAAATATAAATAAGGATATGACAGTGGAATTCATTCTGATATAGATCTAGTATGGAAGGATCGGAAAAAGCAATTAAATAAGGTAAATGACTCGATAATATATGATTTGATCTTGACATTAATGCAAGGTATAATGTATGTTTCAATATATTACTCTAAATTGAAGGTTTTATAAGATAATTATTCTTATATAATTCATGTTACATCCTGTAACTGTGAAAGTACAAAGCACTATTGAATTATTCGAGAAGTAGAGATTGTTCAAATTTCTCATAAGATTAAATGATGGATATAAGCAAAGCTAAAAACCATATTCGGATGAAAAAATCCGTTGTTCTTTGTGAATTAAGTTTATCTACTATAAAAGACAAGTGTTAGAAATAGATAGTAAGGAGTAAGTATTTGTTGAATATATAATGACCCAACAATAGTTATATACTTATGGACTGTGAGATTGGAGAAGTAATTTAGTTTGTTACTATTGGGCCAAAACATTACTCATTACATTAGAAAATAATTTGGTTAAAGGGTTTATGAAGTGGGCCTAAGAAATTGGGCTGAAAGACAAAAATTATTGCTCTTGTTTTAGCTAGGTATTAGGGTTTTAAACCACTTCTTGTTTTGGTGTAACACCCTAAAACTTTGCTATACCAAACTCAAACTTCTCATGAAAAATAAAAAAGAACCAGAATTTTTTTTATCTCAGTATGACTTAGACAACGAGTCGTTGTCAGCATCAATTTGTATGACTCATTGTTTGATCTGCAAGTTTTTCGTTCGGGAACCAACGAGTCATGCAACCACCCGTTATGAAGAGTAACAAGTCGTTCTATCGAGTCGTTTTTGCTCGGTATAGAAATCTTCCAAACATTTCTCAGATGCCATGAGTGGAACTCACGACTCATTGTCACCTCTAACGAATCGTCATTTTCACCCGTTGCCAGATCCAGAAATCCTTCAAGTCAGATCAGTGGAGGAAATGAACATATACAACAATCCGTTGGTTCAACCAACAAGTTATTGTGTCATGACCCAAACATAGGCCAGTTCGAGACACGGGACAAAGAACCCCAAGAGGCTCCGTGTCGTTTAGATGAGGTTGGACATCATTAGGTGGATTTTAGCACTCAGAAAAGATTAAAGCCACGAAATCTTTCGCTTTTTATTTCTTTTCATCTCTGTTAGAAGTTTGTATGATTATTCTATGATAATTTTTACAATTATGAGCGGTTAATATCCTTGTTTTGGACTGTTATGGTAAACACATAGCTGTTGTTATATGAATTTGAATTAACTTGTTAGGGTATTTATCGTCATGCTATAACTCATGCAATTGTTTTCTTAATCTTGCATTAACTATTTTATTTCTTAGCTATCGGTAAAACATATCTAAAAACCATAGGTGACTTGAGAGGGAGAGCCTCGGGTATGCAATAAGGTTAAGCAGCCCATGATCTACCCCGCATATGGAATTGATTTGTGGGTAGGACAGAGATATATCTAAACACCTTGCTTGGTTACTTCACGACAAAATTGTAAGAATCTTTGTCACATTCTTGATCATCGAGATTTGGCATAGAAGCAAGGGCTTTGATTGGATTTGGAGGGCTGCGCAACTCAAAAGAGCCTAGTCACTATAATTTTCGTTAACCAACAACTTTGTGAAGAAAATCATAGTCAATTCAAGTGATTATACAACATGAGTGCTAATAAAATCATAATTCCAAAATATTATCCACTATTGTGTTAAATCTGTACATCTCAACCTCAACTAGTATAATTTAGAGTAATTAATTAGTTGTGATACCCCAGAAGCTCAAAGATCAAACCCGGGAGTTTAAACGGAGAAAACTAAAAATTTTACACCAGGTCACAGAACGAGTCATTTTGTGACTCATGGGGGAGGACCACGAGTCGTGAGGTGACTCGTGGTGAAGGACTGGGTTGAGTTAAAAGAAGCAGTGGAAGGGGGGTCATCACGGGCATGACCATGAGTCGTGGTCAGGCCCCATGACTCGTCAGGTCAGCCATGGCAAAGGGAATTAAGAAGGGGGAAAGATGTAAGGCAGTGCACCTAACGGATAGACCCTACAAATCGTGTTCAGACACCACGACTTGTGGGGTGGGTCATTGTCAGCAGGATTGGGTTCATTTGAAATTAGGACAATGAGGGTGACGAGTGGTGACCATGAGTCATGGTCACCTGTGATGACTCATGAAGTCCCCCGTGAAGAGCCTAGGTGATCTGATAGACAGTGTACCTAACGACTGAGGTGACGACTCATGGGTTGTGGCAACGACTCGTTAGGTCCCTCGTGGGGACTGACGAGCAGTTAATTCCTGCGAAATTATTATGGGTATTTTCATCATTCCTATGCTCTAGGATCCTATACTACGTTATTTTAAGTTATTTTCAGAGTGTATTAAGATAGGTTAAGTCATTCTAACCTATTCAAGACCCATGCATGCAAGTTAGAGAGAGTTAGAGAGGAGATCAAGCCTTAGCCCATCCAATTCTTCTTGGGCAATCGGGAAAGTGTAAGAATCAGCTATAATCATGTATGTAGGGTAATGAGTGGGTATTTTCGTTCACACCAATGCTCAATCTTTCTTAATTCATGAAGTTTTGTTAAAAATATTATGGGGTTTTATCATAAATCTTATGAAATCCTAATGATCTATCTATGGGTTACTACTTCTCATGTTTTACATCATATTTTATGAATCATGATCAGATTTTACAACCAATTTGATTATAAATTTATTAATTTAAATTTTTATTAAATTATGCTCAATCATACATGTTCTATGACAAATTGAGTTATGATTTTACCTTGATTTTGATGTTTTTCAACCCATCATGATTTATGATCTATGATATGGAATTATTCAAATGCCCATTATGAATTTATGATTTATTAAATATATACATGTTTTACAAGTATGCATGAACCTCATGATTTGCAATTTACGATTTTGGCCGACTCACGGGTCTTACCCTCATGGCTAGTTCACATATTCACAAGCATTCTTATGATTATCATGATTTAACTAGCCCATGAATCTTATGCATATTATACTATGAGCACTATATATATTTTGGGAGTAGTATTTAACACCGAGTGGATCAGAGTTCAGATTTTTTTCCCGAATCTCAAAACTACGTGCCGTTGTAGGATATGATGGGACCTCCCTTGAGACTGTCCCCTTTGCCCAAATGGGCCTTTCATGTGTTATATCACGCTCTTCACGATTCTACCCTTGGCAAGGTACGAACACCCTCCTGACTAGGGATTTACAGGTCAGGCTCCATGTGTGCTCATATGGGGTATGTCGGTTATAAGAATTTTCCATTGTTTCTCATGACTTATGTATGATTACTATTATATACTTTGGCTCAATTTATGTTTAATACAACTTTTCTCTCGTGAGTATGATTATAAATAATTTGCGAATGCTTTAAAACTTGAGTCTTATGTTACATTATGATATTTATGTTATGAGCATGTTGTCCAACTCTTACGCACTTTTATGTACTTTAAATATCCGTTTTACTTACCTTGCATACTCAATACATTCCACGTACTGACCGCATACTCTATGCTGTATCATTTCATGATACATGCCCCGACTCTCAGACTCAGCCCCGTTCTTAGCCAGCCTGTCAGAGATAGCATCCTACGCTTGTGGTGAGTCCTCATCTCCCGAGGATCATGTTTATCAGATTTCTCTATGTATGCTCAGTTTTCTAGACTTGTCGAGTTAGTTGGGGGTGTTTTCCCATCAACCCATCTGATATGTTAGAGGCTTTCAGACTATGTATAGTATTCAGCTGTTATGTATGAAGTACGCTTCGCTTTCTATGTTATGTTATGTTTATGCTTCCGCTATGTTATTATGTTGAGTATTACTCTTTACTGATTGAGTTAGATGTATGCTCACGTCATGGGTCGACTTGGAGTCTCTTGGGGCTCCTTGTCCCGTGTTGCGATCCGGGTCTACGTTCAGGTCATGAAATTAGTTTATTTTTTTGCAGTAGTTTATAAAACAAAAATCAAAATTTGTGGTGAAAATACCTATGTGGTTAATTGATAATAGTTAGTTCGATCATACATGATGGATTTTTCTCTCGACACAAGACTATGTAAGATGTCAACACAAGACAATGCAAGATGTCTTAACAATTGTCAAAAACTTCTCGTACAATATGCTGGTTCTTAGTATGCGAATCCAAAACTGTGAATCATCTTTATCTAGCGATCAAGGAGGACTAAGACAAAAAATAAAGGCTGAGAAACAATTACTTGACACTATTAGTCTTTCCTCTCATGCTAGAGAAACAAGTCTTTGATATCATGAACTTTGTTCATAGCTACACTTTGTGGGAATCTAATCCCACCTTGAGTGATGAGGTAGAACATAAAAATACCAACTTTCAAGATTTTGAGACTAGAAAATCTTCTATCGTATTGCTTTCATTTAACTGGGATATATATTCCTCATTTGGTAGCATTTCCTTTTCTTTTGCTTCTTTTTACTTATATAATTCATGTGCCATAAGCAGTGAACGTGTTTAGGCAAAGCCATTGCAACATATCTGTTGTGAATATTTAAACGGTCTTTGAAGATCACATCAGTTGGTCTTGTGCCTGTGAACATTTCAAGCACCATGACACCATATCTATAAACATCTACTAGCTTGGAAACATAACCTCTTGATCCATATTCTACAAGATAAGAACAAACTATTAGGACACATAGGGAATGCCAATAAGATTTTAAGGTAAATATGGAAGCTCTTACACAGTTTAGTATGTAAACTTATATGGTTCAGGTCAGAAATATGAATATAAGGTTCGGATGCTTTCTAACTTACACATATTACCTTTTAGCGCGTTAAAACTTTGATTATTCTAAGAAGTATTCGATGATCTAATGAGAATCTTTGCCAATCCAAAGTCACCAAGATGGACTGTCATATCCTCATCAAGGAGAACATTGCTTGGTTTTACATCTCTGTGAACAATTGGTACATGTCAATTATTATGGAGATAACCAAGTGCCGAAGCAATATCTATTGCTATGTTCAACCTCTGGATACCTTTGGATAATTATTACACTCATTTTGTAGTAGCTTTCACATTTTGAATGTAGCCAATCATCTAGGCTCCCATTGGTCGTGAACTCTAAAACTAGACATTTGAAGTCATTGCCTTGGCAATCAACACTTGAACAAACATTTATTATCTTGAGAAGATTGTGATGTCTGATATTTTCCAAAGCTCTGTATTCATCCAAGAAGTTCCTTAAAAGCCCTTTTTTATTGTAGGTTTAGTACTTTCACCACTGTAGTGATAGTTTTATCCCTAAAGTTCCCTATGTATACCGAACTAAAGCTTCCTCTATCAATCAGGTTATCCTCAGCTCAGTGAACACTTTGGTTGATTTAACAATATCCTCATAAGTTATTCTCCCTGCCATATCTAGATCATTAAATAAAAGAATGTCTGAATTTCTGACCTGTTGAAGAGGTTGAAGATAGATCTCTCTTTCTTGAGTTCCTAAGTATGCAATAAGAGCAGCAAATGATCATAATAACAAAACCAGAAGGGAAACTGTTATTGCTACTACTGTTCCTGAACCTATCTTTTTGTTTGATGACGGATTTCTATGTTTACTGCATGCAGGTAAATCAAAGATGGGCTGACCTCCACATAGTTTATGATTCTTTGAAGCTGAAATTGCACTTGCATTTGAAAAGATCCCTCCATTTGGTACTTCAACTTCGAGGTCATGGAAAAGCAGATTAATTTTCCTAAGATATGGCAGCTTCCCAAGGTAGTTTGGTATTCCTCCTGAGATGTTATTGTGTGAAAAATCAACCTCTTCCAAACCTCTTAATTTTTCAAGTATTGTGAAATTCTTCCTCCAAACAAGTTATTGTTGATAACCAAGTGCTCTAATCTGACACAAGTGTGGAGGGTGCTTGGAGTATCACCTGATAAGTTGTTATGTGACAAATCCAACTCCTTGAGATTTTTCAACCAAGAACCACTCAACAAGTTGTGTGCCAAGTGTAAAGAAATTGAAAGAGAAGATAGACCTGCAACCTCTTTTGGTATGGAGCCAATAAGATTTGTTTCCAGTAAAGTCTAGCACTACTAGATTGGTAAACTTTCTAAGATCTGCAGGTATGTTTCCTTCTAGTCTTTTTTATCCATGTATAAAGTTGTTATCATTGTGAAGTTACCAAAAAGAGGATGGGATCATCTCTGGAAACTTCTTTCCATCAAACTCTCAACTTGGGGATGTCGAAGCTTGCCTAAAGGCTCGGGAATGCTGCTCCTGAAGTTGTTATTATCCAGTGATAATCTAGTCAAATTAACAAGGTTTCATGGTCCAGTAGAAACAATGTCATGTATCATATTAAAACATAGATTAAGTACATTAAGTTTCTCCGAGTAGTTTGCAATTGAAATAGGAAGTTTCCTCCAAAGAAATTGTCTAGCAAACTCAAAACCTCCAAACTCGAACAGTTTATTAGGAAATCAAGAAACTTCAAATCCATATTTCCATTTTCTCCAAGTGTACTGAACTCGAAGTTGAGCCTATACAAATGTTGCAATTTTCCTAGACCTGTTGGAATAGTTCCAGTGAATCCATTCCAGAAAAATCAAGAAGAGTAAGCCTGTACGCATTTGATAATGAAACAGGAATTGGTCCTGTGAACTTGTTCAGACCACCAGCAAATACCTCAAACTCTGGAAAGTTTAGGCCTATATCTGGTGGAAGTTCTCCATGAAGCATGTTCTCAACAACAAAGAAAAGGCTAACGGAGGAGATACTGTAGATAGATTGCGGAATTTTACTAGCCAGCTGATTTGAAGAAATTTGGAAAATTTCCAAGTTATGTAGTAGGCCAAGATCCAAAGGTATTGGTCCTTGAATATTGTTTCTTGCAAGCGAAAGACCCCAAAGAGTCGAAAAAATTCCTATCCAAGGTGAAAATCCTCCTGTGAGATTGTTTATTCCAAGCCCTAAGTAAATCAACTTTGATAATATACTGAGCTGATCAGGTATTGTCCCAACAAGAACATTAGACTCTAGAGCATGTACTCTAAGTTCTGTACAGTAAGTCAGATTACTAGGAATTTTTCTAATGAAAGAATTCCAAGTGAGATTGAGATGTTGCAGGTGTAACAAGTTCCCAATTTCATGTGGAATTTGACCATGGAAGCTATTATTTCAAAGATCAATGTCTGTGACGAACGTTAGGTTCCCAATGGAAGGCGATGTTGAGCCAACAAGATATTTTGACCTCATGTCATGTATCGTGACTCTTCTATTGGAGGGACTGCATGTTATACCTGTCCAGATGCAGTAATGAAGAGAATTGTTCCAAGAAGCTACGGATTGGAATGGATCCTCACTGATTTTACTTTTGAAGTCTAGTAAAGTGTCACGACCCGAGCTGGGACCCCGGATCGAGACACGGGACCTAGAACCACGAGTGCCTCCAAGTTGATCCATGGCATAAACATAACAAGTAAAGAGCATACATTAAAGCTGAATCTGATAACTGAAGCATGAATAAACGGAAGTCTGAATAACATAACAATCATAAGCAGAGTCAACACCAAACAAAGATGAAAATCTACATAATGTTTGATAAGCTTCTACATGTCTCACGAGCTGATGGGACAATATCTCCAACTAGTCGCTAAAGTTTGAAACTGAATATAACATAATAAAATGCTAAATTGAATGTCCTCGAAAGATGAGGACTCACCAATAATGGGAACTGAACTAAACTGCCAAAAGTTGGACTAACGGCAGAATAGAGTCTGATCATCCTGACCTGTATCATGAAACGATACAGCATAGAGTATGCGGTCACTACTTGAAATATACTGAGTATTCAAGGTAAGTAAAACATGTTGAGTAGATGTTACTGTAATTATGTATATAAACATAAATCATTAGATCATGAGAGTAAGGACATGCTGAAATCTGAATCTGAAACATGTATAGTCATAAGCTGAATATCATATCTAAATAGAATGACCAAAGCTAAAAATAGAAATCATATGACTTTTCATAGATGAAATCATAAGTAAAGCTCATAAACTGATCATTGGATCAAACCTGTTGTAAAACATAATATCATAAATCATGAACATGAATAACTAAAATCATAAGGAACAATGGGAGACTCATCATAGCCGAAATTATTATGATAAATCTTACGTGATGTCCTAACTATCACATTCAAGTGGACAGAGCCGTCCAAAACCTTTTCAGGGCGAAGGATGCTACCATGATATCAATATCAAGCTGAAGACCCCTAGGGGCAGGGGAAACTCTCTTGAGAGGTCCCAAATAAATATATAAACCTACATATCATAAGTTGTAGTGGGAGTCTTGACTCCGAAACATATCATAAGTTGTAGTGGGAGTCTTGACTCAAAAACATATGATAAGCTGATCTTATTAGCATTGGCTAAATCATGAAAACATACTTAACTTGTGTGGAGTTGCCCAAACATTAAAATCATGCATATTTGAAATAGACTTTATAAGTCAAAAGATGGATTCATACATGGGTAATTTATAAACATTTATTCATGCTAGATATCTCATCATACCTGAAATCAGTAAATCATAAACTTGACTTTTCATAAAACTGGCATAATAGGCATAATTTCTAAAACTTAAAATCATAAATTTATAATCAATTTGTATATAAAATCTTCCCATAAATATTAAAACATGCTTTGAAACATGAGAAAAATTGACCCATAGACATGTCATAGAGAATTTCATAAAATTGATACACTTGAATTCATGAACTTAAGGAGAAATTTGGGCATGAGAGTGAAAGGAAACTCTCATTCATAGCCCTACATACCTGGGTATACTGATTCTCAACTTGTCTTTAAAAGCCCTAGAGAATTTGGGAAGAATTGATAGAATTTAGAAATTGATCTTCCAAGAGAATTCAAAGCTTTGCATGCATGGGAAAGTCTAATGACTTGACATAGGCAAAGCCCTCTTAAAACACATTTTTCAAGAATTAAAACGATGTAATTTAGGACTTAGGAGCTTAGAATTTACGAAAATACCCTTAATAATTTCGTAGGAAAAACTATACTGTCAGTTGCTATGACTCGTACCACAAGTCGTACAATCGTCCTATGACTCATGGTTTGCTCCCATGGTTAGCCAATCCAATTTTCTCCAACTCTCTGAAGATTTTCACGATCGCCTATCACGACCCATAACTCCATACTACGAATCGTACAACCACTCGTATAACCAGCACCGAAAAATCCAATGACCTGCTACAACTCCTGACCACGAGTCATAACCACACATCACGATTAGTGGTGAGGACTCGTGGTTGGGAGGGTGAACTTCAAACTCTCCACCACGGGTCATCCTACGACCCGTACAACCTCCTTACGACTCATATGATGAGTCATACTAAGAGAAAACTTTTAAATTTTCTACTGAAACATACTTCATATCCCGAATCTAGTGTTAGAAACTTTTGGGATATTACATAAAGCTAGCTGATTAGCTTCATTTCTGATAGATTTGGACCCTCCGAGATTGCCAGGGACATGACAAGAATTAAACACTGGTAATATGATAGACTTCATTCGGTTTTCAGACAAGGTTGCACCATCTTTCTTAAAGTACACAAGCAAATAGAGTAGTTAATTCTTTTTTTTTTTGGCCTGGTGATTAAAAAATACCTGTTATACAAAGTTGGTGTATACTTGTCCCTTTGTGTGACTTGTTATAGAACCAGCAAATCACAAAAAGAAAAGTTTTAGGATATGCTTAATACATACATGAACATAAACATCTTTCTGGTGTAAGACATTTGAATGAGACATCAACTTCAGTTTGATAGTTTTAGTAGTTCAGTCAAGTTTTTAAATATTTATCCCATTGAAGGAGCTCACTTCTGTCAAGCACACCATTTGCCTTTTTTTAATCTTCGCATTTAGTAGCGAAGTTAAGATTTTCTCCAGGGAGAGTTAAAATATTTTAAAAAATGTATATATACATAGTGTCAACAGAATTAAATATGTAGTATATATATACGCAAGATTTTTTATTAACCTATCTACACAACGTACTTTTTCGTCAAAGGGGTGTCAATTGAAAGTTTGGACCATCCATCAGGATTTGAGTCATTTGGCACTATATTGATAAATGGCTAGATTTTCTTTATGGTTGTTCAAACAATGTAACGTCAATCAACATTAGATCACCAAAAATGGATTCCTTTTGTTTTGTTTTTCCTCATTTTGACAGGTTCTTCTTTCACTTTTTCATGAGTAAATCATTATAAACAAGAGAGTCTACAAGACTTGTTCAAAACCTAATGTTTGTTTGTCTTCTCAGCTAGAGCAAACTCTATTCCCTTTGAGAAATATGTGCACGTCACTATAAATATTGATCCTAGTTTGATAAAACTTACAAATATCTGGTGTTTATACCAAACTAATGATGTCAACCTTACAAGTTAAAAATGATCAAGTGATAAATATGTATATAAAAAACACATGTTTTGGATCTGTTGGTTGGGTCTAAATACTTGGTGTAAGTTTTTACCCTTGTACTTTTATTGAGTTAATTTAATTATTGAATAGAACTATTCGTATAACTCTATATGTATCTATAAAATTTAGTATGAAATTTTATGTATATATTACTTTAAACTGAGTATCCATATGGCATTAACTAACACCTTCTGCGTCAATCATTTTAAGGAGCTGAGCTTCTTGTGGTTCTGCCTTTGGAGCTTTTGACAGCTCATTCCAACAGATGTGTTGGCCATGATCCAGTTATTATATCACCTCTTTGTGCCTACTTCATCAATCTTGCCAATAGCATTCTAGAGCTGATGAATAAATGATCCCTTATTTCCTCTTCCCTCTGGCATAATACACATATAGGATCTACTTTCATGCCTCATTTAATCAATCTATCATTAGTGAGGAGTTTACCTTGAAGCATGAGCCACATTTTGAATTTTGACTTAGGCCTAGCTGCATTCTGAAATAGGGCACTCTACTGTACTCATCCAACAACTGCAAGTATCCGTGTCTAATCTTACTTCCGGCAGGATTAAAATTATTCGCTCGGCAATTTTTTTAGTTTGGACGTACCTTTTAAGAAAACTATTCATTTCTAGAAACTAAAATATACTTTCAGTAACTCGCCCAATACTTTGAAAAAGATATAAAATAGCTCTCTAGTAGTATCGTAATTAGGTTAAAATTTTCTTTATTTATGTAAGAAAAAAATTGAAAGAATATCATTAATATTTTCTTGATTACGTGAAATCCCACTTATTTTAGAATTGAGAGAGTACATTGAATTTGTTCAGACTGTGCTCTTGGCAGACATGTTCTGTCTAATAATGATTAAAAGTAGGTGATAAGTATCAAATGCACTTTTATATGCTGGAGCTGATTTCGTAGATAAGCAATAAAAATGCTAAGGTTGATACTCCTTTGTTCATTTTTACTTATTCGCTATATTAAAAATAGATGTCCATAGTAGATAAATCAAGACATAATTTGTCACTTAGTTCTTAATTTAGTCTTTTAGTCATTTCTCAAAGTATTGAATTTATTATATTTAAAGAGTAATATAGTAAAATTGTCATTTTATTTTTTACTATTTAAGAGCCATGTCAAGTCAATAGTAGATAAATAAAGATGGACAAATGAAGTAATAATATTAGTGATTTGGTAAAAGGTGTTGATAAACACTTTTTTTTTTGCTAAATATTCTTAAAGTTATTTACTAAAAATATATATCTTTAAAAGTACTTTTACATAATAAAAAAGTAGTTTGATGCACAAAATTTAGCATTCATAATGGATTCGAAAAGAACTGCAGTCCAAAATATGTAATGCAGGAAAAACAAAATATAGAGATTGAAGTTACTACGTTTTAAGAAGAGTATTTTGGACATTAAAAATATATATTTGTGATAAAATACTAAAATGATTGGTCAAACTTAAAGTATTTATATGTTGAAAATTTGTAAGCATTTTTAGTATTTATAGATAAATAAAAAAATGTTATGAAATAATAAAGCAAGAGAAAGAATATCGTAGAGAAAGAGAGAAGAGAGAATAATTATTATTTCTCTTGAGGGATTCTCTCGAGGGGTTAGAGGGATGAATTACAATGAATGGAAAACCCCTCTAGTTATAGGAAAAGATTAAGTCTAACTTAAACATTCACTATAATACAAATACACATTAAGAGCTTATCTGATTTCAAGTTTATCCAATCGTAAGTTTATCCAATTGTAGGCTTATCCAATGAATATCCACCTAATATAATATATTTATAACACTCCCCCTTGGATATTCATTAATAAATAATGTGCCTCATTAAAACCTTACTAGAAAAAATTCAGTGGGAAAAAATTCTAGTGAAGGAAAAAGAGTACACATATCTTGTAATACATATTGGTAGTTGCCTCATTAAGAACCTTACAAGGAAAACCCAGTGGGACAAAACCTTGCAAGAAAAAAGAGTACAGCACGTAGTAACTCCTCCTGATGAGAACATCAATCCTAAAAATTTGAATCTTCGCATCTCCAATCTTGTGCATCATTTTCTAAAAAATTGAGTTGGTAGAGATTTGGTGAATAAATCAGTCACATTGTTAATTGAATAAATCTGTTGCACATTAATATCACCATTCTTCTAAAACTCATGTGTGTAGAAAAATTTTGGCAAAATGTGTTTGGTTCTATCTCCTTTTATGAATCCTCTCTTTAGTTTTGCTATGCATGCTGCATTATCTCCATATAAAATTAAATAACTTTTTTGCATTGCATAATCAACAATCCTTTGACAATATTGGTTAGAAATAATAAACGCATATCAGCATTTTCATTCACTCGTATCTCTACTAATAAAAGTGAAATTATATTTTTTCTGCATATTATAAAAATATTATCTTATGGATGGTAATAGTAGGATATATAAGTACACCAATTGCACTAAAATACTATACTTTCTAGCCATTTTCATGAGATTGAAATTAATCTTTATTTATGTTAAGAGATCTCACAGCCATTGGGATATTCAATAGAATCGCTTTAAAACTTTTTAAATCCTTCAAGGATTTTCATATATCCTTCACTTTCTATCTAGACATGAAAATAATTTCATTATATGCATATCAAGTTTTTCATATATTACTAGACTTATGAGCAACCTTAGAGTAATTATATCCACCACAGGAGGACCTCTCCGTATAATAATGTCAGAATTTGCGAAAAACTTTTATGCCACAAGTCACAAGTCATACTATTTTATGATTTTATTTATTTCACCTTTCGCATAAGAATCCATTTATACCCAACTGATTTTATACTTGAATTGCGTATTTTTATTTGGCCAATCATATATTTGTCCACACTTTTTGATAGATTTGAATTCAAGATCCTCGTCAACATTTATAATATTGAATTCTACATTATATCAAAGATATCATCGACGATCATTTTGATATCGATCCAATCTGACATAACTTATCAAGATATCTTCATTATCATCGTTTCAGGTACCTAAATTTTTGCCAAGGTTTTATGAAATATTATGTTTTGGTACTCCTTTTAAAGCATTTGCCTCATTATTCTGACCATCTTGATCATTTTCTCTTCTCCTTCTTCAAGGACTTTTTATTTCTAGAATCGATTGATCGATCACGCTTCAGGCATGTCATAAACTTGTCCTTCAAGAACTCTAATTTTCATTAGAGAATTTGCAACTGAATTATAAAATAGGGTCAGCAAATACATCTTACAATTGATTTGCAATATTTTGCAAGTGAATTATCTCTTGAACTTTAAGTTCATATTTTTTTCCCGGAATCTAGATAATTCATCCCACACATTTTTCAGCTGCTAATTACTTCTCCCCCCTAATGTTAGAAAAACTAACATTTACCCCCCAACCTCAATTGGGGGGCCATCTTTGTGCGTTGTGATGGAGTAATTGAATTATATACTGCACATTCAAATTTTTTTAGATGGATTGTTTGATTTCTGACCCTAAACCTATTGTGATAGGGGAACATTATTGACTTGATGCATTCAAGTGTTGCTACATGATTAAATAAACATATCTCATGCCAAAATTTATTTGGGAGTTCTGTTCTCGTAACCAATGATTTAACTATAATTTGAGGCATATAATTTCTACTAAACCAACTTAGATATGAACCAACATTATCAATATGATTTTATAATTTGAAACTGTGTTGTTACTTTAACAATTCGAGCAAACAACCTTGCAAAAATTAGTTGCAAGTTGATATCAAGGCATATGTGATCATACCATAGATGTATCTATTAAAATTATATTATAGCAAATGGTTCACATGGCAGCTGAATGGACTCATATTCACCTTTTTATAAGTAAAATTTCAGAAAATATAATCTCAATCATAGCCGATATAATGATCATTCTATCATGAGAACAAGCAACACAAGAGAATTCCTGAAGAAACTTTTATTTCTTCAACATATAACTACGTGAATTCTCAATTATTTTTGCATTACAATTAAATCGTAATGGCTAAATTATCTTTATTTCAGTAAACTTCTAGTTTACTTTAGCATGTGATTTCATCATCATACTCATATTTATGTACTACAAACAAAAGATAACAATGGGTAATCTGTTATATAAATATTTATAACCCGCTTCAATTGTAGTAATATGAAGATATTCGATTTTCCCATAATTTATAGTCTCAATTTATTTATTTTTTTCAATGTCTTTGAGACTTATAAGTTTCTTTTGAGACTTACTACAATACCAATATTATGAATAATTTCATTCCTCTGGGTAGTAACACATTAGTTGTTCCAGAACTCTCAATTAATTTTGTGTACTATTACATATTTCATCATATCGACATCATTAATAGCCTCTCCACATAGTTTCAACTGAGAAACATTTCTGAACATTGTAGAATTGTACTCATGAACAAACTTATAGTCTCGAAACCTCAGATGCATCCAAACATATAGTGTCTTTGGGTGGATGAGCATCTTCAGACGATCATACCTTTCTTTCAAACTATTCCATAAAACAAGTGAATCCTTAATCATGAAAAATTCAATTTTCAGAATTTCATCAAGATGATGACGCACGAATATTATAGTCTTAGCACGATCTTGGTTTGATACTTTGTTTTCACTTTTAATGGTGTCTCCAAGACCCATTGCATCCATAAAGATTTTAGCATCCAACACTCATGAAAAGTAGTTCTTTCCCGAACTTTGAAGGGCAACGAACTCAAGTTTTGTAAGTTTAGTCATATTAAAAGGAAGAGGGAGAAAATATAATACCGTAGCCTTCAAATTTTGAGACGGTAGAGTCGTAGAGAAACAATATCACCAAAAGAATATCATTCATGTGGTTAACTAATACATCTTTCGCAAAAAAAAATTAATTTTTTTTACCTTAGATAAATATACTTCTTGTAATTTACTATACTTACCTGGAGATTACTTTGATAATTATAATCTCATTGGTACGAAAAAGACACGTTCTGTCGATTTGGCAATTGCAATTGCAATTTTAAGGATCTACCATAGATGTTGGTAAGCTGAATCAGAAAGCTTTGGGATAAGGATGCAATTATAAATTTGGTGTTCAA
>JACEIK010000467.1:0-79683 GCA_018107945.1 Datura stramonium | reverse complement strand
AAATATAAAGTTAAAATTAAAAAAAACAATTAAACCGACTAAAAAAACATAACACGAATAAATTGGATATCTTTACTGCCAAAAAAGAAAAGGAGATTGGAAGGCAAATCCATCTTTTCTATTGAAAATTATTCCCCGGAAGGAAATGTGGAACACATATTATACCGTAACTGGAAGACAAGTATACCTTTTGATAAAAGAATCTCTGCCATCTAAGGGTGGATTATATTGTCCTAGAATATATTCTAGTTTTTGCACGGGCTGTTCGGTTTTTAATTTTTGTTCCTCAAATTCGCTAGTCACATGTTAGTCCTAAAAGACATAAATTAATGTTGTTGAATCTCTATCCTCCGACACAAGTTCATGTTGCTAAACTTATGCCTCAAGGCACAAATTCATGCTACTGAACTTCTGATCCTAAGCACAAGTTCATGTTGCTGAACTTATACTCCTGATGCATATACTATGCGCACTTATGCCCTGAGATATAACTTGTGCCAAAACTTATGCATTGTGAATAGTTCTTTTTCCTTGCGGTTTTTTTTTGTTAGAGACGTTTGTATCACTTTTTTATCACTTAAAACGCCGAAGGACAAAATTTAAAGACTACAAAGTTAATGGGCAAAAATTAAAGACTACCCCAAAAGGCAATTGTGCAAATGATCCAAATATATTCAGGTTTAGGCGTGCGGGAGGTGTTAAGTCCTACATAGATGATGAGGTGTCGATTATTTTATCTTCTTTTATAATCTTGAACAGTTTCAACTTATGAACTAATTTTTAGGGTTGAGTTAAACCTAATCATTTTTTTTTTAATCATGATATCAGAACTAACTCCCGTCTCAATCATTGTTCACCCCATGTTGAACCCCCATATTTTGTTGTCCATGCTTTAAATGTCCAAGTCCTAAACATACCAGGGATATTAAGTCCCATATTGGCTCATTAGAGATGATTACATGATCTTAAGTGATCCTCACCTTTCAAACCATTTTTTAGACGATTGAATTAAGTTGAAGGTACATTTCTTTTACCCTTATAAGCCAACTATAAGAAAGAACCAAAATGTTCAAAAGTGTAGAAGACATGACACCAAATAGTAGTTAAGTGGTTCCATATAAGCTATATAAGTGATTAAACAAGAATTATCTTGTTTTGGAAAGGTACTACAATATTTTATCTTCAAGTCATGATGTCCTATATCTATAGCATCTTTGGCCACTTCACTAAATGGTGGCACAAAGTTGCTTTCTTTTCCAAAGCAACCATTTTCATCTCAGGTGAAGTATTAAGGGGATGCATGTTTTCTTTTTTTGTTTTCTCGAATAATCCTCGATCTTTTTCATCTCATCTCTACTAACTACGTATAATTTCTTTTTCCGCACTGAACTGAACGAAAATTTAGGACTGGTCGCCGTCAATGGACTGATAGAATACGCCCTGCTAGCGACTTTGATAACTAGTCTAACAACGGACTGGACAGCAGCGACACTGCCAACGGCAGCTATAACAGTGAATGTGTATGAAGGACTCACATCCCTTCTTGTCATTGTGGTTGCACAACTCTCTGAGTCCTGCTTTGGTAACTTTAAAGTTATTCTCTTCACCAATGTTGCTTTTATTTTGGTAAGTCTTTTTCTTCTTCTTCTTGTTCTCTGACTTCTACTTATATATTAACTCTAACATGCAAATTCATCTCTCATGGTAGGAATGGACATAAATATCGAAAAATCAAAAAATCGAATCAAAGTAAATTAGTTCTGTTAAAGTGGGTTAAAGTCCCATATTGGTTGGGGAATGGACTGATGGTTTGTTTATATGGACTTGGACAATCCTCCCTCATGAGCTAGCTTTTAAGGTTGAGTTAGGCCCAGGTGTCATATCTTTACAAGTTCGATTCTTCAGTATTTTGGTTTGAGTTCGATATTATTTTTGTAATACTTTCATATTTCGATTTGATCCACTTATTTTTGAAACCTACCAAAACGGACAAATCTTCCACCTCCAACTAGTTTCTCAAATTTAACGACCACCCTCTCGTTCAACTTTAAACAAGGTACTCAAATAATTTTTTTTTATTGAGACCTTCAATTCATTTTTGTGTTTAAGAACTCCATTATGTGTTTAAGAAAAGTTGTTTTTATTTTAAATTATAATATATCTCAATATGCCCGTTAGGTGGGGGCGTAATTCTATTTTATGCTCAACCAAGTGGAGTTTTTATTTTTATTTTTTTAATAATGGATGGCAGTGAGATTCGAGTCCACAATCCGTCTCATCTGATACTGTATTAAATTGTGCGACTATCTCAATAAAAGCTTAGATTCCTAGAAAGAACACAATTTTGTTTATTTAATTATATTATGTCTCAATATTGAGCAGGGACTGGGAATGCTATGGTCCGCGGTCAAATACCAAAATGTTATTGTGTTGTTTGTGGCATTGGTGCCGATAACAATTGGTAAAGCTGGGAGAGATGATACTATGAAAGCATTTCTTGCTGATCAACTATGCAAAGTAAGCAGCCGTGAAGATAAGGAACCAAATCTCAGAAGAGATGAAGAACTACCACAGACAGGTGGAAAAATTATGATGCAACAGAAACATCATGGAAGAAAAGAGGATGAAGATGTTATAGAGATACGCCGAAAATTTTATTGGAGAGTTAGCTGGATTGTTGGTATAATTCCGGCAACTGTATGGCTGTCAAATGAAGACTGGCTGACGATTGTAAAAATTTCTACCATCGCAATGATAGGGGGATTTTGTGTGTTCTTGTGTGGCATCCCATTTTATGTACGCAGGAAGCCATCTCCTAGCCCACTGCGTTACATTTTCCAAGTTGTTAAAGTGGCACTATCAAAGAGACATCTGGATTACCCTGTTTCTCCTAGTCAGTTGTTCAAGAATTACACTAGTGATACAGAGATTCTTCCTCATATTGCATTCCTCAGGTACTTTAATTCACTCCCTCCTCCGTCTTATAGAGTTATAGGGTTTGAAACTTATATTTTTCTTAGAGGGGAAGTTACATAGAAACACTAGGAAAGTCCTGTCAAATCTCAAAAACAGCAACGGAGTTTGCTAAATAGGGGACAATTTTGACACTAGCCCAAACATGTCATTTTCTCACTTTATAACATAATAATACAATCGAGCATAACAAGTAGTGTTCAAGTGATCAGTTATAATTTCTGGCCAGCAAATGATAAAAACACTTTGAGTTATCTAAATTTGCACGCAGATGGTTAGATAAAGCTGCCATTTTGGAAGCATCACCTCCGTGTCCAGTATCAACAACAACAAGAGAGCAATTAGCTGAAACTGCAGGAGGCAGAGTTTGTGAGGTAGCAAAAGTGAAGGATGTGAAACGCTTGATAAGTATGTTTCCTCTTTGGTCAACCTTTTATGTATCTAGTCTCGTAGGGGCTACAGCAGACACCTTCTTTTATGAACAAGCTGACATCATGACATCCAGTGTCCCACTACCAGTTTTTGTTATTATCATGACCTTCACAAGTTCCATTACATCAATCATATGTTCATGGCTCAAGAACAGAACAAAAAATGTACGGCGTCCTCCACTGTACAGAATTAGACTCGGAATGTTATGTTCTGTGTTATGTTGTGTAGCTGCTTGGCTGGTCGAAGTGCGCAGGCGTAATCATCGGAAGAAACAGAAACATGAAATTAGTGTTTTTTGGCTAACACCTCAGTTCTTCTTGGTTGGGCTAATGCAAGGACTTTCTGAGAGTGGGCTTCAAGATTTCTTTGAAACTCAAGTTTGTGAGTCAATGAAAGGGTATGGGTCACAATTCAACGAATTCGCCAGAGGCATTGGCAAATTGTTCACTGCCGTCTGCATCCTCATTTTCATCTTCTGGTTTGGCAAAGAAGTGGACTCAAGTGACTTGGACAAGTATTATGCTATGTTATTGATTCCTACCATCCTTAACTTTTGCTTCTGCTATTTAGTAAGCAAATGGTACGCGAATCTGCCCCACGATCAAAAATTAGAAGATGTGACAAATGAGAATTCTAGCTCGGACACTGATGTGACAAATGAAAATTCTAGCTCTGACACTGCTCAAAAATTAGAAGACGTGTAGTACAAGTCTTGACAAGTGAGAATTCTGACTTTGACATTGCTCAAGAATTAGAACATAGTGTCATGGAAGTCTTGACAAATAAGTAATTCTCTTCCTCAACCTCTCTCTCTCTCTTTAGGTTGAGGCTCGATCGGGCGAAAGAGTAATTATCTATACACGGTGTGGTGTATTGTCAGTTTTTTAGTTTTCTTTGCTAAGACATCCATCTACTCTTCAATGGTTTGCCTTTGATTTTCAAAGGGTTGATCATTCTATTTAAATTTGTATATTGCTTCAGTGTGGATGCCGAATATGTGAAGTGGAGGAACCTCTACAGTTATGCAACTTAAACATGCCAAAACTTCAAAATATTATTGAAGAATAATGGAAAATTCAGATATATTCACCTTTTGTTGATTCCTAATATTCATTTGAAATAGTTGTCTTATATCTCTGTTGTTTCTGTTATCAATTTATTATTAGCTAACTATAAACTGAAAAATCAAACCAAACCAAACCAATGATTTTTATTTTGTTTTGATTTTGATTTTGGTTTTGGTTGTAATAAAAAACCGATCAAAATCGAACCAATGAACACCCCTAATTTTGAATATTTTATGAAATTTGAGTTTTTTTGGTATGAGATTAATTGTTGAATTAACATGGACAATGGAATAGAGGAGCATGCAGTGATATTTTGAAATAAACATGGTGTGCATGCAATACCGCCAACTTCTTAGAAAATAAAATCTACATATTATGCGCTTTATTTCAACTTTAAAGTATTTATTGAGTTTGTAATTGGCTTATATTTCTTGCGTGTGATACACTTGTTAGTTTATTTTTTAAAAAATTTTACGTGGCATTCCACGTGTATAATTATTTCCACTATGGAAAAGTTTAAATAAATTGAAAAATAAATTTACAAAATATTTTATAATTACTCTTTTTTTACTAGAAACCGAAAATTCACATTTCTCCCAATTCAAGTACCTAAACATACTGCAGAAACTCCACTTACTAACTTACCCATCCACTTCTGAAGAATGCACCAAGATTTTTCACACTACTATACAAAAAACTATAAAATCGAGCAAAAAATGCCACAAATTTCGAAAGAATCCACCAAGATTTTTTACACTACTATGCAAAAAACTATAAAATCGAAAAAAATGCCACAAATTTTTGAAACGAACTGAACAGAAAATTAAATAGAGCAAACCCTTTAATGAGTTTTGAAGATCTAATGGCAATGGACAGAGGAAAGAAGAGGAGGGAGAATGGAGAAAGAAGAGGAGTTTTGAGAAATGTAAGGCCTTTTTTTTGACAATGGTCTTTTTATAAAAGAAAAAAATCTTTTTCAATTTGTTCTTCAATTTATTTCTATAATAATAAATTGAAGAAAGGAGGAATAAAACTAGATCTTTTTAAGAAGAAGAAATGAGTTATTACAAAATGAAAAATAAATTAAAAAAAGATGAAGAAGAAGTAAAGAAGAAAAGAATAATAATTAAAAGTGGATTTTTTTTTTAAAAAAAAATGTCTACTCAACAAATTGTAGCTGTTGGAATGCCATGTAGGCGATTTTTAATGTGGAAAACATCACACGCGCGGTAGAATATTTGAAATCACGATTTTGGTCCAATCAACACTCGGGTGTGTTCTATAACCTGAGGGTGATAGTTCATGTACCTAACGCAAACTTCGCATAGTTCAGATATTAAACTTACAAAAGAGATATAGTTCATATGTGTTTTTCGATCTTTACTCTTATTTGATCAATGTACGAGGCGAACTGAGTCTAATGAATATTGGTCTTCTAGCGACCTCACTATCCATTACAAGTATCCCAATATACATACATGTGTAACCTGAATTCTTCGGAAGTCACTCCACAGTAGCATAACATAGAATAATGTACCATTTAAGTATTCAATATTCGCACCTTCGGGTGTGGCTAAGTTGGTTTGAGGGAGACTTTCCATGTGGGAGGTCACGGTTTCGATTTTTTCCTAATGCCTTCTCAGTCTAGCATGTCGCCCAGGGCTTGCCTAGGGTGGTTTACATACCCTGTGTAGTTTACATGCGATTGCATAGTGGGAAGTTTACCCAGTGTGTATACAGTGTTCACCAGAGTGCTCAACAGTGTATAACTTGCTTTAGCATATTACTAATATTACTACTTGCTCCATTGCAACAAACCATTTCAAAAACATGTTATAGTATAGAAGCAAAAAACACACAAGATAGGACGAGGCAGCACTCACATTAAACAATTGAGTCGTGAAGCCTACAGCACTCCACTTGTCACGTCACTTCGTCCTCCTTCCCCGTGCGTCCCTCTTCCCCATGCGCTCCATGTTTGTCGTCGACGACTCCACGATCCATCCCTCTTTATCCTATAATCTTATAACATAATGCGCACAAACACATGGTAATTACTGGGTCAAAGAAAGATTGATGTGTTTAGTCTAGCATAAACACGACATTTTCTCCGTTTTTCTTGAGTTATTAAATATATTAAAATTAGCATAATGAATCAAAAAGTCTCCAGAATTTATTATAAAATATAGATCGTACAAATATTTTCATAATCAATAAAATTATTTTTAACATGATAAATAATTATCTGATTAGTGTGATTTTGTCATGACAATTCATTTTGAGTCTGCACAATAAAATTATAGCTTCATCGCAAAGTTATGACTTTTATACAGTTTCATGAACTACATTATTATGACTTTTTTAGATTTACTGTATTCACATTTATGGAATTCTAGGTCGTGGATAGGTTAAGGCGACTATATTCTGCTGGGCACTAAGTGGGTCGTTGTGTCTGCTACGATAAATAAAAAAAAGACACAACTTTTAAAAAAATTAAAGGATGTGGTGTTTGCCACTAAGAAGAAGAAATAATTTTTTAAAAAATTAAAAAGGATCTTGGTGTTTGCCACAACCAAATAGAAGAAGTCACTCTTTACTCTTTATGGTACATTCCTGAAATGATCATCGTTTTGAAATTTGTTATTCAAATTTTTACCTTTTTGACCTTCTAACTCTTTTGACTACCCTCTCTTCTTCTATGTATTTTTTTTCTTGCTTCTTTCTTTTCGAAAAGTGTCATACTTTGTTGGATGGTTAGAAATTAAATTTTATGAGATAAATAGTTACTGCTAGTAGTGCATCAAAAGTAAATATCCTGTGATAAATTCTTTCTAATTCATTGACTCTTTTAGTTATTTGATATACGTTTCTACCAATTGTGATTTTTCTATAAGAAAACATAGTTACGTGACTTTGGTGAAAAAATTTCTATAGTTATATGAGATCATTTATGAAATTTACTCCTTAAAACTTTTATTTCTATCTACGATGAAACAAACACATCAAAAGGTGATCCTAGTCATGCTTATAAGCAACTGTATTTCGAAAATATCAGGTAGCCAGAGAAATTAGTCGAGGTGGGTATAAAATGGCCTGATCGTAGTTAAGTTTATAAGTAACTATGTTGGTTGGAGATAACAGATATCTTGTGAAATTAATCGAGGTGCGTGTAACCTGACCGGGTACCAGGGTTATTTAAAAAAATTGATTATCAGCAGCACATGAAGTTTACCTTCTACAACTTAAATGTGAAATAGCATCCCTCAAACTTTGAGAATTGAAAGCAAAAGAATTTTGTTTTGATCCTCCTTGAAGAATAAAGTGGAAAAAAAAAAGGTTTAGACATTCATTTTTGGTTATTTACAAGCAAATCGTTGTAGACACGTGATTTTTGACCCTGGATGTGACAATCGTCGTAACAGATCAAACTCCGCCCCAAAAAAATGAGATTACAACAGCTCACAATATTCAAAAAGAATTGAAGTCTTTAAGTATTTCCATCTGTAATCTTGAGTTCTTCATCAGGAGTATTTCCTACATCAAGCTCCTTATTAGCTGATGCTTCTACTTCTTGTGTGTGTTTCAATTCCTCCAACTGCAACAACAAGGGAAATATACAAAGTTTGATCCATGATGATGATGAAGAAATACAAACCTTGAATTCTTTCATTGTATTATCACTCATTGGGAGGGGTAACAGATTGATATGAAGGGTAAATTCAATTCTCACCCCCAAATCCAAGTGCACACAAGGATAAACAACTACCCTCAATCCAAACATGTCGGAATCGGCTATAAAAACTCATCTCATCATCATACCAAATTGAAATAAGAACGAAAAATAAATAGTATTAAAAGCCATCTAACGAGACTAAAATCTATTCTCAACTAGTAGATATCATTTATATGGATCTTTTTGGTCCATTGTGCCCTATCTTTGCTAAGTCTGTATTAATTTCAAGAAACTGTATATTTTTCTAGACAACTTCCTTTTATGTGATTTTAGGTCTACCTCATCCCCATTTAGCACCTTCATTCACCATAGTATCATACCTAGGGACCGGTGCATCTGTAGATTGACACAGAACATGATTAAATCATGATCATCTCAAGCGATCTTCTCTCGTTTTATCCTCAAATGCGCATAAAGATGCTTAAAAAAAAATTCCAAAAAAAAAGGGNGTTTAAAAGAAAAAGGAAAGAACAAAACTACCACAACAAAAACAATCATTTGAGCTTCTAGACAGCTTAAAGATATTAGAGTGAACCAAGTCATACCTCCCTGCATCTTTCTTGGTTTTCTTTTAAAAGATCATTATATCTAATTTGCAGATCTGATAACTCGGCTTGTAGCTTTTCATATTCAGAAAGTGTTGGACCGCCTAATCTTTGCTGGACAAATCTGAGAGATCAGAAACCAAACGATGGTTTAATATAAGTTCTCTCAGAGAAAGACCCAAAAACAATAATCAGCACAACCATGAGATGACAAGAACACATTTGAGCGCCTACTAATATGCATGTGTATTTTTGAGATGAAAAACCATGATGTGAACAGTTATCCAGCCAACCCCAATATTATAGTTACAAGCTATGTTATTAATCCTCTACAAGATTTTGCTTTGGAAGGCAAATTTCACATAGACACAGTCCAAATCGAAAACAACATGCACCTTGTATCATGGGATCTTTTTGTGAATGAGTTTGGTACTTTTTTAAAGAATACTTACTCAAGAGCTGAAGAAGGTTTGTCATTCTGCTCGTATAGTGCAACAAGGACTACAATGACGGAATAAAAAAGGAGATCAAACTCTTTCAAAAGAATAAAATAATAGGTGAGTATCCACACTAACTTAGGAAGTAAGAGACAACCTTTGGTTAGAGCATCAAGAACTCCACTGGCCTCCAGATACTTCCTGAAACCTTCTTTCTTTGCTTCCTTTTCCTGTCCAAAGCACCAAATAAGTGAATTCAGCACAAGAAAGAGAGGCATCTAAAAGATAACGGCGCAAAACAGATAAGGTAACAAATAGCACAGAAGTTCAAGGTTAAATAGTTGACAGGCGTTGTTACTTTAAGCTCTTTGAATCACCATTATTCTAAATTGGCCTTATCTTTTGTGTAGATTTCTACCCATATATGTGCAATTGGGGAGGTAGTGGGAGGGGAGTGTCAAATTTACAAAAATGGATAGAATAAGTGGCCTAAAATAATCATGCTAGGATGTTCACTTAATTTGTCAGTTAGAATATTCACTCTTCTTTTATCTTGTCACATAGCATACAGCCTCTATGATCTAAGCAGGGACCCAATAGATTCCACCTACCTGAGGGAAGTCTTACGCAGCTGAGTTGACCAAATGGTTTTCGTTCATTTATAATCTTACTTCTCTTTTCAGTTTCCGATGATTGTTCTAGCAGCAATATACCTCATTCTATTTCATGAATTCTTACCATCGCTCTCCCATTTCCGATGTTACATCAGGAGTTTCGTCTCATTACATGAATATGATAGAAAAAGCTCAAGTTCAAAGGGGCACCACATGTGTCATGCACCATCAATTTTTATGAGCTGGATGTTACCTATCAAGTCATCAGTCCACATTTTTCTCCAGTTGATATCATCAATCTACATCACCTAGAATGTCAAGTTAGCATTCACCTTCACCAATCAACACCATGTCATTGTTAGTCAACACTATGTTATCGTCACATCATCACCTCATCAGCACCAAGTTAGTGCAACGTGGTTAGGTGCAATTGGCAACATGCATGTCTTTGTCAACAATCCAATCAAGCCAGGGACATGCATGCCCTCAATTTCATTGACGTTAATACCAAAATTTGGACTATGAGCTTTAGCCGTTTAGCAGAAGGATTTGACCTCAGGTCTTGCATATTGAAACTGGCTGTTCAACATGGGTGGTTAGCCAATGGATAGTACTGCCACTGTCAAATACTTTGATCTCTATGGACATAAGTACATTGACCACATAATAGTTGGACTAGCCCAAACCATAGCGGAACTATTAGCATGGTTAGAACAAACTCCTCGAAGTCCAGATGCAGCATGGTACTCTTTCTACTCTATGTTAATACAGAGGTGGTCTCAAAATAAATATTTTGTCGATATAGGATACTCATATTGATAAAACGATTTGAACCACTTGTTGTAAATTGTAAAAACGGGGATTTTACCCCCTTTATCTAATGCTGAATCAAGAACCTATTCTAGGTAAGAAGAGCTTTTTGGATTTGAATTAAAAAATAAAGAAAACTTTGCTGACAATTACATATTTTTTATTTTCTCCTCCGAATATTTTGGCCTTACATCAATTTTGATATCTTTTGGGAATATGAACAAAGAAGAGAGGATATGCTCATCACATTCATAAAAGAAGATATGAGAATTGAGCCAAATGAATCGAAAGATTTATATGTTTGGTTCAAGAACTTGAAAATGGAAAAATCCTTTATCCACCCCCAAGAGAAAGGATGAGATTCAGATGTAAGAAGACTTACTGCTTTTAACTAATTCAAAAAGATTGTTACAAGTGAAAACTCAATCAACTAACCACCTTTCCATGAAGTGTGGAGCAAATGAATGTTGGTTTTCGTGAACTTAAACAGTTAGCCGGCGTGGCAAGAGGAGTAAAGGAGACTGCTTAGCAAACAATTAACCACTACTGCATCCACTGACCTTTTAGAGACGACCCCCGACTACGACAAGAAAGTATTCTAAACCCATAAAGGGTAGCCATATAGCTACAACAGGTTTTTCTTATACATAGAGTGGATATCCTCCTTCCAACAGAAAACATCTACACCTTTTGTTATCTTCTTTCAGTTCATCTACGGATTAACACAGATGCTCTTGTATCAGACTATCAATCCAATCGTAGGCCTTAAGTTGTGTGTGCAGAACTGCAACTAAACATGCAGCAGACTTCACTGAATAAGCCCAACCCCAGAATAGCAGCTAACTAGTGCTGAAACACTAACCAAACCTAAGAGAAAGACCACACAAGGTGGAAAGAATGTGTTATATGTTTTTTTATCAGTAAGAACGTGTTATATGTTATGCAGGATCTTATATGCAAAATTATCATTGGAATCCTGCGGTTATGCTGTTCACCATGTGACATATGTCTAGGCACAGCTACCTTTTTTTCAGCGGATGCTGCTGGAACTATATATTTTTTATAAGTGCAACTGGAACTGTATACATATATATTTTTTGAACAAGGACAACATACATATATATAGCTAAAAAGATTCTAAAGTTTAAACAATTATACTACTTCTGGTCCCAGTGTCACAAGAGTAGTGGATGTAGTTCTGCACTCACTCCTTTCAAATCTTGAATTCACCTTTGAATTATTAGATAGACAACAATTATGTAATTTCATCAACGGATCGGTTTCTCTCGCTTTAACAGAATTCCCTTGAACATGTCCCTTTTAAGGCAACATTTCCATTTGTTGCCTAAAACCCATGACACTCACATAAAAATAAAATTTTCCTTCTTTAGTCTTGAGTACAGATAAGCACATTGACCGAGACCTAGAACACAAATTCAAGTAAGTGGGCGCCGAGTACCATTACACAGACTACGATGATGGGCATTAACTTGGTATAAATACATAGACTTATCAAAATTGAATCTTTTTACCTTCCCAATTAAGGAAAGATCTACAATATAGCTGACAAAAAAGAAACAATTTTTCTGAGCTAAGAACCAGAAATGGGAGGTAATTCTAAGTTGTTAACAACAATGTCAAGGAGTACAAAGAAAACAAAGCTTATCATTTCTTCTTTTAGTATTGAGTGAGTACAAATATGCACATTGACCATGAACAAGAACACAAATTTAAGTTAGTGGGTGCCAAGTACCATTACCACACACTATTATGATGGCCATTAACTTGGTATAAACACATAGATTTATCAAAATTGAATCTTTTTTTTACTTCCCAATTAGGGAAAGAACTCTATTATAGCTGACAATTTACAGTGAAAAAGAAGCAACTTTTCTTAACCAAGAACCAAAAATGGGAGGTAAAATTTTAAGTTGTTAACAACAATTTCAAGGAGTACAAAGAAAACGAAGCTTACCCTTTCAGTCTTGAGAACAAACATACACATTGACCATGAACAAGACCACAAATTTAAGGTAGTGGGTGTCGAGTGCCATTGCCACACACTACTATGATGGCCATTAACTTGGTATAAACACATAGATTTATCAAAATTGAATCTTTTTAACTTCCCAATTAGGGAAAGAACTCCATTATAGCTGACAATTTACAGTGAAAAAGAAGCATTCTTTTCTGAACCAAGAACCAAAAATGGAGGTAATTCTAAGTTGTTAACAACAATGTCAAGGATTACAAAAGGAAATGAAGCTTACCATTTCTTTCTTTTTTTTTCCTTCTTCACTGGGATTTCAACTTCCAAGCTACTCCAATGGTGAAACTCGTTTGCCCCTTTTCTGGTACAGAGTTAGATCCGGCTTTTTTTTTTTAACAAAAACAAAAATAAAAATAAAAAATCCACAGATATTGGCATGATAGCGAGTTGTCTGAACCGGAGTGGCATGTTAAACCGAAGCGGTCGAATATTGGTGGTCCCGGTTTAAACGAGGATAATAAACATGATTTTGTTTCTTCTTTCAATTCATAATAGGAAAGTTCTTAATAGTGGAACTAAAACTCTGTGCGTGGAACTAAAACTCAAAGTATGTTTGCATATGAATTTACAAAATAATAATAAATAAAATATAATTTATAAAATTATTTTTATTTATTAATTTATTTTAAACAAATTAAGTACTATTAAAAAGAAATAATGAAAGTAATTTCTTTACACAAAAATTATATATTTTTTAAGAATTTTAAATTAAATGTCCAAATCTTAATAAAAACATATTCAAATAAAATGAGTTAAAACGATATTTATTTTGACACGAGAGGAGTATTAACTTACTCAACTATCAATATAACAGACATATGTTATGATTTTAAATTGCTGTTATATATATATATATATTTGAAGTGTTCGTGTTTATGCTTTTCTTTGAATTATTACTCATTTTATTTTTTATTATCTCGAACTATCATCAACGCTTATCAAAATACATTTTAACTATCAATTATTTACTCTTCTTATCCTAAATATTACTATCATTCGATAAACGAACAACGAATAAGCTAGATGTGATCATAAAATATTTACATGCATACAAGAAATTTATACACTTCGATGGGTCAGACTTTCGTAAATAAAACTCAAAAATTGTCATCCCTACGCTATTGCTTATGAGAGGTTCAAATTTCAGCGGAGAAAAAATATTAGACATTTTTTAAATCTATTTAAATTTTGGCTAACAAAATTACATGATATATGTATAAATACGATGTAATGTTTATCCTGTAAAACTAGTCTTATACCTACAAATTAATCAAATGATCACTATATATTTAAAAATATTAAAAATATTTCATGAAAACGTTTCATATATATAAGAAAAACAATTTCACGATTAAGTTCTCTTATTTTTATTATGTTTTCATTCAAATGGCAAGTCAATTGGTGTAAGTATATTCTATAAAATAATAACACCAAGGGCTATACAAGCCAATAAACATTTAATTACAGACCAACCAAAACTCGAACATCTCGATGCTTTTTATACGAAACTAAAAAATCGAAACACTTTTAAGTGTTTTTGATCCCTACCAAACATATAACAAAAAATATATTAAGATAATCCCACATCGATAAAGTTAGAATATATGTAGATCTAACACTATTTTTATTTCCGATAAATTCTCAATTAAAAAAAAGGGAAATAAATATCTGAAGTGGGAATTAGGAGTTTGAAAAAGAATAGTTTTAATTATTAATTATTTTTTCATCAACTATTGAACCCCCCAAAATCCCCGAGGGAAACTGTTTTTCTCTACTAGTACTTGTGATTGTTTAACGAACACCAATTGTTCGACGAATTGTGAAGGTTTTAAGTTCATAACCAAAATCAAGATTCTGGAACTGACCAAGCAAATTCATTCGAAGGATTACAGATATGGAGACCAGTGAAGAAGAGAATCCTGCTGTCTTTCTGACCGTGCTTCGTGCTACCAGAGGCAAACGGTGAATCTGAGATACCCAATTTCAATGATTTTTTGTTCTTTTTTTTTTGTTTATAGATTGTTTGGTTGTGTCTGCACCAGTGGTGTGAGCTGACTGAAATATGTTGCAGAACGACAGGATGACCAAATTGTTGGATGAGGAGTTAGAAGAAGACGAACTTTTCTGGAATCGCAGCTCTTAAGGACGACGTATATGGTTTCAATAACATTTTAGTGTTTCTTGCAACTGTAGCTAACAGGTAGCAGCTTAAGCTTAACGTCTGTATTTTAAAGTTCATAGAAAAAAAGATCATTTTTTTACTATGTGTTGGAGGGTTTTTCCTTGAGGGGGGTGATAAGGAGAAATGATAGGCTAACAACTATGTCTAATTTAGTTTTAAGAAGTTCAAAGAAAGTTGGAAGAATCCTCCCAAAACCATTTATTGGGGAACCTCTGATCTGTGCTTATTTCCAAGTAGAACATTTCATCAAATTACTACACCCTTCCAGTTTCTTTGTGCCTAGTATCCATTATAAGTTTCAGATTAGGAATTGTGAAGTTGATTATTAGAGCCCGCCTCTAAGCAATGAGTTGACAGGCAAGTTCAGTGGAAACAACACAGATTCATTAGCATATTTAGAGAAACAGCGAAATGGATTCTGGGTTGGAAAGTTTATGACTAAGAACCGTGTTTTAGTATCCCATGCGAGCTTAATGTGGATTATTGAGACAGATTGAAGTGCAACTGCTACTGGTTTTTCAAGATTCACGTTTGCTTTCTCTGGCAAGTCCAAAATACATAAGATATCAAAAGAAAATGATGAAACTGAATTTTATCAGATATGGACATAATTGTGCTTCTACAAAGAATATGTATTTATGGTACTATGAGGTCTCTCTGGTTCAAATCTCACATTTCTTCTATTTGTCCAAGTCTTTGTAGACTAAGTGAATTTGATCTGGTACCGTTGTTGGTGGAAGTGACAAGTATCCTGTGGTGGGAATAGTCAAAGTGTGCGCAAGCTAACCCGGACACCGTAGTTATATAAAAAACAAGAAAAGAAGTTTGTTCTCCGGAATAACTGCAGCCTCTTTACTTTACTTATCTAAAATAATAATGATAATTATATAAACGCAGCCTCCATTATTCCCAGTAGCACTAGTTTGAGTGAAGATGATGCTGCCTCTTATGCCCAACAGTAGTAGTTGGAGTTCAATCTTTTGCTCAAATCATAGGTCTTGACATCTTGAATCCATGGTTGTAATCGGGCCTGAAAGTTTCAACTTGGCAATCCAGAGCCACAAAGCTTCCGAAAAATATTTGTTTTGTGCTTATTTGGAAAATTTGCTAATTGAATTTAATGAGTTTTTGCTTGGATGCATATCAGGAAGAGGACGACATTGAATATGAAGAGGAAGGGGAAGCTGTAGATGTTTTCGACAGTGACTTTGATGAAGATGTAGGTCCTAAGTATTCCATTTCTCATCACTGAACTTTTCATTTCGCAGATTTTAGTGATGGCTTGGTTCATTGTACTGGCAGTTCTAGCTTGAAGGATATATTTGTCTATAAATTTGTTCTGGTGTACCTATGTCGAAAATGACTGACCTATTATTGTTATCAGGAACCCGAGCCTGACGAAGAAGGAGAAAATGAACCAGATGATGACAGGTTTGACACATTCAAGTTGATGGGAAGTGTCCTTTAGCTTCATGGATAGTCTTTTAGGTTATACTCTTCTCTTCTCAATGGCAGGAGACGGACCAAAAGCGATTGATCTATCCAGGAAAACCATCTGCAAAGAAGAAAGAAAAGAAAACCTTTTCCAAGTCAGAAAAGGAACCCCAAGAAGATGAAGAAGTTCCAGATCAATTCACTTCTTCAAAACACTATGATGCTGATGATGCTCATGATGATACTGAAGCAGAAAGAACAATTAGGAAATCAACAAGAACAGCTGTCATTGTAAAGCAAGCTGGTGCTGGCGATCAGGCAGCCTTGCAGGCAACAATGAAGGTTTGGTGCTTGCACGACAATGAAGTTTGCCATGATAATATTAACTATAATTTTTTACATGGCATGCTTGTTTATTTTCTGGATTTACGACACAGCCTCTTATTCTTGTTTATTTAGTTTGTAATCCTGTGTCATGTGCTGGTATTTCTTGATATCAGAAAACATTCCTTGGTCACCAAAATTAGAGTTCGTTTTTATTTTCTACCACAATTTTGGTTTGTATCGCTATCTTCTGATTATGCTTCCGATTCTTCAGCCTATAAAAAGAAAAAAGGCCCGTGAGAAAGAAGATGACTCTAAGTGAAGAGATGCTTCTGAAGCAGCTCAAACAGGTTTGGGTTCATCTGTTTACTCTATGAAATTGCTTAGTTTTTATCTGTGCACTTTCCGCTAATGATATGTAACCTATCTTGACAAAACTGGCAGAGGTCATGAATCTGGAGGAATTTGGAGCGGTTCTAGCAAGGAAGAAGAAGTCAAGAAAAAGGCCATCGTGCATAAAGCAGTTTACAATGGTCCTCAGATACGATATATCCACAAACGGCAAGTTCCTTAACATAATTTGGGAACTCAAAATCCTTTACCCCCTTGTCTATATCATTAGACATTGAGTTAATGGTCAAAAACACACTAAACTATCAGCTTTTTCTTAGTGTTTTCAGACCTCAACTTTCCATTGTTCCCTTTACTTACCTAAACTATCACTACCTTTGTATTAAAACACGCCATGCTGAGTTGGCCAAATATTTGTTTCCACTGGACAATGCACGTGTAAGCCAACTCAATATCGAGGTGCATTTTAATATAAAGTGAGTGATAGTTTTAGGTAGGTAATCGGAACACTGGATAGTTGAGGCATGAAGCTCGCGAAAAGGTGATAGTTTAGGTGTGTTTTTGACCGTTAACTCTAAAACGTTCATATACTACAGCTGCTTTCACTTGAAATGCTTTTTTGTTTGGTATTCTTGTGAAAACTCAGTTGTTTGCCATCATTCCAAACCATGGATGTTAATGGTGTCTTGCTCTCTGCAGGTTCTTCCTATCTAGAGTTTGTCAATGGAGCATCTTTCGATTCACAGATCTCAACAACATCCACTCCATGTAATTACAAGTTTTAATATATCCTGTTCCTCTCAGTTTATATTTCCCTGACAATCAGCATCGTGATTCCACATTGCTAAAGTATTTCAGTTGTTATTTATCACAATTATCCAATTATGATTAAATCTGATTTTCTTAGGTCAATATTTGGTAACTGCTTGCTGTTTGTGGTTATCTAGTTATTATTGTACCTAGGTGCTTGCCCAAGTGGAATTATATGTAAGGGTCTAATTACCATGTGTATGGGATTTATTGAAACATGCGATAAAGCATATTGTTCATATGAGATCAACAAATATATCATGCTGTCTTGAAAATTCTAATTGGCCATCTGAATTCGGATGGTCTCCGATTTTCATAAACATTCCTTCATCCTTCACATGAGATCTCTCCGATTGGGATTAGAAGATGTGTTTGCTGTATAAAGCTTTATGAGTAACTCTTATGTCTTTTTCATCCGATAATATATGTGAAGGGAGAGGAGTCATTGGTTCAACATCAAAGTTTTCAACGTAGAAACATTCCTAGCTCCAACTTCTCAAATGAAACTTTCTTATTTTTCTTTGTAGTAAAAACTGTATGAACTAAGAACTATATGAAGTTCTGTTCTCATCTAAACCAAAGAAAAATGAATCTTTTTGGATAAGAGAGATTCAAATTCGGCACTATCTTCCTTTTTAACCAGTATGAGGTTTGAACAATCAAATTGCAAAAGCATTAAGGTAGAGAACAACCCCGAACTGAGTAAATCTTTCCGGACTTGTTCCGCCTTACAGCCTTGCTTCCCATTGTAATTGCCATTGTAGTACCTGTGAAGTTCCTATCATTTTCGCAGTTCATTTTTTCAAAGTTTTCCGAGCACTAGCAGCTTGTGATTATTGAGTGATTTGATCTTTACAGACCCCCAGAAGGCAGTGTGTGCAGTTACTGGGTTGCCTGCACGGTAATATGCTCTTTCCACATTCTCTTACTGTTTGTTTTTTATAAAGTGTATGACTTCAAGCAAACATGCTCGCTAAAACTTGTAGTTCTAACCTATTTTTTTTAAATAAGATTCATCCCATAGAAGGCATCAAGCAGGTGCACATTATTGATAATACAAAAGCTCACAACTTTTTAAATAAGATTCTGTCAATTCTCGAAGTATTCCCGAACCTTTGAACCAATAAGTCTTCCTCCAAGCAGGGAAGTATCCATCAGAGCTAGTCTTTTGAGAGAGGTTTCTCAGTTGCAGCCGAATGTCCTGCCCTGGTTACTCCTCTCTTCTCTTAACCTGTAAGTTTAAAATCTCCACCTAGTACCCAAGGAAATCTCAGTAACCTCTAGCAGCAGCCAGTTGAAACTTAGGTCTTTCTTGGCTCCTTCATTTTAGAACTATAGACCCCCAAGAAAATCTATGTAAAATCATTGATGGCGCTTCTTTGGAGAAGTGTAGAACATAAATGGAAATTTGCATTTCCAGCTCCTCTTATCCCAGATAAAAACAATGTCTGCTTTCTTCCTTCAGCCTGGGTGAAAAGTGTAGTCAGCCCATCTACTAGTCCATTGTCCTAATTCCAGCGGGATCCCAAAGGACACTCATTTAATCTCTAAATAGGCAGTATATCTCAGCTCTCTCTCGCAGCATCAACATTTGACAAGTTTGTGCAAGTCTGTTATTGAGCCCTCTTACATTCCAACTGATCATATTGGAATTCATTTATCCTCAATTCATCGACATTTGTTTCACCATCTCCCAGATATGTGCTTGCCCCTCATATAATCTCATTGGTTTCTGGGATGTTTTGAAGTTTGTCAGAGAACCTTCCATCCAAACATCTCTCCAGGGGGTTCAGTATTTGTTCTTCTGTCTTTCTTCATGCAGATTCTGGTCCTGTCAATGTCTATTTCTTGTTTTCACCTGTGATGTTGGCCATTCAGTTGGTCCTGCGAACTCACGGTAACTCTTCGAACTAAATGTCTGAGAAGGTGATGGTGGATGGCTGGTGCTTTTCTCTATGAACCTCTGGAACTTTTCATGCGATGTCTAACCATCCTCCTGTGTCATTTGTGATCTGCAACCTCGAGACACTTCTTTCCTGGTGTTGAAAACCCATAACTACAATTTTCCTTCAATTTCTGTCTTGCTTAGAAAGCTTCTCCTCCTTTTCGTCCAGATGAATATTCATGCATCTCCTTCAACTTGGCAACAACCGAGATCTTTCTTACCATTTTGGCATATATAGAATAAAAAGTTATTTCTACAAGTGTACTCTAGAACAGATCTCTATATACCAACTAATATCCCGATATCTAACCAACAATATTTGAAGTATACATGTATTGTTGTCTTCAAACAAGTCTCCAGAAAGAAAAACATGTGATGTAGCCTGTTCTGGCTTGATCCCATTTTGTTTTCCCTCCCACTTGTCATCTCTCTACATCGACAGACACGGGTTGAGGCGCACTCATTTGGCTCTTTCAAACAATAGCTTCCTTGTTTTTTCTTACCTTGACTCTCTCTCGTCCTCTCCACACACACACAGAGAGATGCACACACGTTATAATATTGGAGCTATATACTTTGTTCTCTTGGATAATTTTTCTGTTATTTCTGTAAGCTTTCCTTCTTTTATTGCTTAAAACTGTAGAGGAGATTAGAGACGTGTGCATGACCTGTTGCCTATTAGATGTACCGCCATCTTCCTCGTGGCACAACTTTCTTCTATAATAATTTTAATTTGGATGTCTATTGTACTACTATTTATTAAGTGTTGTTTTTCATCATTGATAATGTTTAGGTATCGGACCGGCATCAGCTCTTATGCAACTAAAGAAGCATTTAAGATCATCCGCGAACGGTAAGGGATTTATCTAACTTAATATTGAATGACTACTAAACAAAAGCTTTGTCCTATTACTTATGGTTCTTGGTATGATCTATTGCAATTGTAGTTAGGAGTTGAGTCGAGCGAGCCTATACTTACTATACGAAGTGGAAACTTCTTATGACGGCTTACTATAGAATCAGCTTTCTAGCAAGATACACTTAGGGGGAAAATGCAAACCGAAGAGAAACGCTATCTTTTATCAGTTCTTTTGAAATTTCTTTGCACTCCTTCGCTACATGAAAAATATTTTTTGGCTTCTTTGTTCATTCTGTTGGAATTGAAAAAATTAAAAATAAAGAACAAGATACAAGGTGGAGTTTACAAGGAAAGTAAACGGAGAAAATGATGGAACTCTATGATGCTTGCTGTCCTCCTTAACTTTCCTCTTCCTACGCCATTGACTTCTACCACTTTCTGATCAAGAGATTTCTGTAGTTCTCATTGAACCATGTTTTTCAAAGAAAAAAGGGACTATCTATACACGATGGCCCGAGATGAACTATTTAATCAATAAGTTCTTCATTTATAAAAGCCCCTTACTTCTCACTTATGGTTTCTACAGAAACCACCGACTACTCTTCCCGCAAGTGTATGGGCCGACAAGTAATATAAAGGGCCCTTTTTAAGAACCGGAATGTTGAACCTAATGTGACTAGACCAATTCAAATAACTATCAAGTCGGGGCAGATATTAAATACCGCAAGTGTTGGATGTTATGTTTTCGAGGAGATTAATTAAGTCTAGTTTGGTCAACGAAATACTCAATGCACTCTAGGAGCAACATAGAGTTAAAGCCGGATAATCATGCGATACTATGATTTGCAATGATTTAAGTATGAAACTATCAATTGTTGTCTCACATAATTAGAATTGCATGTTCATGACCTTTCGAGCCTTCTAAACACGTACAAACTAGCCGTGCCGCATCATTGTGAGGAGAGTTAACGGTTCGGGCAATTAATTATGTTGTGGCTTACGTGAAAACGAAAGTAGGGACTCGTGATTTCTTCGAGTGGTGATGTGATAATTCTAAGCCTGGCCTCTACATAATCCCCGCTTTATCAACCAAGCAAGGCATTAGGTATAGTTCTATCCTAACACAAATTATATCGAGATACAATTCATGCTCCCTACATTCTCATGTTCTGACCTAGGTAAATGCTTTCTCAAGCATATGCCCAAGCTAACGTGTATGTTTTCATGGTGATCAATCATAGAAACAACTAATCAATCCGTAATGCAAGACAAACAACAATCAATAACTTAATTCCAAAGCAAAATCGCAAAATCACAAATCATATCTTTGTGGCTTCAATCCTAGAGGAAGAACAGCCACTCATGTTCGTATAATTACAAGAAAACGTTGTTAAAGTAACTTACTTACAAGAATTGGTAGAAGAGAAGAGGAATTTGACAAACCCTAGGTGAGCTCTCCCACTCTCCTTTCACTCCTAGGTGGTTCTTCGTAATACCGTCGTGACCTCTCTTGTGGTTCGTAAAATAAGATCGTGTGTTCACTTTTTTGGAGTATATGGACCTATTTATAGTAAATGTGAGGTGTCCAAAATCATTCCCGCATGAAATAGCTCCGTGTCACGGAAAGTGTATCGTTGCCAATATGCCTCCGTGACAGGCATCGCGTAGGCATTCTAGAAAACCAAAATGGGCCGCTGCGTAAGCTGTCCGCGTTGGCAGCGTGGAACGCTAAGCTTGTGCAGCGGGTAGGGCCGCAGCACGCCATGGTCGCGCAGCCTGCCTGCCGTGCACGTTGTCAACACGCAGTGGGCTGTTTCGCCAGACCCTCCTTGCCGACGTTAGCGTCTACTTCCACTCCATGCCTCCACTTCACCAACTCATTGAGTAGTTCCTCAAATTCATTGTAAACCTACAAAAACAAGAACTAATCATGTTGGTTAGTGTATGTATTCACATTTACATAAAATCACATGAAAATGTATATAAATAAGAGATAAACAAGGCAAACTAAGTTATAGCATCACTTGGGCATGCTATTTTGCCCACGATCAACCACCTCTTTGTCTCCATGAGGTAGGAATAAGGTTACACTCTACCTTCCCAGACCCCACTTGTGAGAATACCCTGGGTATGTTGTTGTTATTGTTTCTGCGTAAAATTAGAATACGCTTACATGAACTTGCGTCAAATTATCAAAAAAGGTGTGTTTGTGCTGTCTTTGCGCAAAGGTTCAGTTCTTTAGAACAAGTACTGGATGGCTATCTGATCCCGCCTTACATTACAAAAATCAGGTTTCATGTCTTTCATAAAATTTTTACTTCTCATCTTACAGGTATGCTGAGGAAAGTAGCAGGGCTCGGGAGTGGAAAACATATGGACGAGTTGTCTCAGGCGATTTCTGGGCAAGGATTCACCTCGAAACGAAAGAGGTCAATAGTTCCAAATAGTAGACAAACGTCATATCTCCGAAGCAAGTGCTCGTTTTCAAGTAAAGTTTCCTGCTGATGACACCGTCTCTGAGGATTCAGAGTAGATGCTATGTACACATTGATCCTCTTTATTTCTAGTCTAGGTTTGTAGAAATGCAGAAAGTAGGCATATTTTTTTCTTCTTGATTAGCTTGTAAAATCAGTCATATTTCAGAGTTTTTAAATTGCGTTTTTATATGAAAAAATTATGCTGAACACGTGGATGTAATCCATATGAATCTAGCCCCGTCAGTGTCTTATGCGTAGTGCAGCTTGATTGGTCATGTAGTTTGCTAAAGAAAAGAAATACTTTCGGAATGTGGTCTGAAATATGTCATGACATTTATATAGTTATAAAATCATGTCATTAGATAGAATGAAAAAAATTCATTTTATAATTTTTTTTTTACAAAATTCTCGAAGGATCTTTTCAATGTTTTTTAGAAGGAAGTTGTATCGAAGGATCAAATTTAGCAAAAGATAAAGTGCAAGGAAAGAAAAGATTTATATAAGAGATACCTATTATAAATAGAGAATGTCTAACACTGAAATATGAAATAAAAAAATTCAATAAAGATTTTCTCAAAATAAATAAAAAAATTAAAAAAATTAAAAAAATTAAAAAAATTAAAAAAATTAAAAATATTTTTATTTTTTGTAATTTGATTTCCAAGTTAAAAGTTTGAAAAATATTTTATTTAAGAAAATAAGCTGTCTTGAAACTAGCGAAATGACTTCTTAATAAAAATAGCAATATGGCTTTTATTGTCTCCTTGAGAATTTTTCGTTAGAAAATATTTTCAGATATTAAATGACTTCAATCAACAAAAATTATTTTTTTTAATTGAAACTTTTTAAAATTAAAAATATTTTTAATTTTTTTAATTTTTTTAATTTTTTTAAATATACAATTTGAAGTTTTTAAGTTTTTAATTTTTGAATTAAATTATTAACAATAAAAATATTCTAAATTAAAATATTTTCAAAACCAAATTATTAAAGGATAATATTTTTATTCAAACTCCACATAATTTATGGATATTTATGATTCTTTCCCCCTTTTAATTACACGCAATACTTACTCATTAGTCATAACTCAATATCTTCAAGTTTTAAGTTTTTGGTCAAAATATGAAGGGCCCTACTTTGTCCATAAAGTGATTAGTAATTAAGTACCTAATTATTTTATGCTGATATCATTGATGTCCTCATCATTGTTCGGGCGACCTGGGCTTTAAAAGCTATGAATTTATTTAAATATTATTAATTTAAAATTATATATATATATTAATATTATTAAATATTTAATTATAAATTTTATAATAAAAAATTTTAAATTTTAAATTTAAAAAAACAAAAAAAACATGTAATTTAATTAAAATACAAAAATAAACACATAATTAAAAATTAAATTTAAATTTTAGGAAAGTCAGTCAAAATTGTAGACTATTGAATTGATATGTAAACCACATATTTTGGAGGGTGTGGAAAATTTTCTGCTACATGCACTTGGAAAGTCTACTAAAGAAAAAAAGATATTAGTACATTTGTGATTATATTTTTTTCTAATATTAAAATATACTTTATTGGTAATATTCCTTATATACCACGTGCATTTCTCTCTCTTGAATCGAGGCAAGGAATTTAAAATTTATAAATTTTTATAATCGATCTTATGTTAATGTCATGATAATAATGGAGTTGCAATTAAATATTTATAAATTTTTTTCATGTAAGTAAAAGTTTTTATATTCCCAAGAAAGGGTGTGGCTAAACTAAGTCTGTAAGTTTAAGTGTTTAACAATTAAAGGTGGAGTTAGAATTTTGAAATTTATGAATTTTGAAAAGATTTCAAATTAAGTTATTTAAAATAAAATATTTTAAATTTGAAAATTGAAAATTCAAGTTATGTTTTTATAAAATTTTAATATAAATATAAAATTTGAATTAAACACTATGATCTTAAGAACTTAATCGGCCGAATTACTCGAGTTTTCATTTAGTTCCTCCCCTAGCTCCCTATAAAACGTAAAATTCAAAACTACCGAGTTCGATTTATTCATAACCGATACTTTAGCTTCAAGACCTTAGATTATTGAGTTATCCTACATCGATGAGATGTAGAAATATTTCGTCTTTTTATATGATTTTTGAGTAATTCATCATTGCATTATATGAGTTAGACGTAGGGAATAAAGAGGCTTATTAGTCATATTTCCTTTACATATTATTGAAGAAGACAAAATTCCGTGTCGAAGCTATTCGATTCTAACCGCCATTCATTATAAAATAAAATAAAAAAGAATTCAGCTGTACGCAGTGTCACGCGAAAGCAATGATGAAACACGACACAGATCCCCTATGCAGCTCTTCCCAAACCCTAATGATGCTTTATGCAACTGACTACCCTTTAATAAACCTACAAAATGCAAAACCAAAATAATATGAATCTCATTACAGATATCAAACACCGAAACACCGAGTAAAACCAAAAAAAAAAAAAACAACAACAAAAACCATTTTGTTTTTCTGCATGGTCATGTCACAATCTTTCCTTGACTATTATACTTCATTCAAACACTTGGAAGCTGCTTGGTGTCTGTTAACTTTCCTCCTACCTCTTTCTTTCTTGGAAATTTCTTCAATATCCTATGTATAAATAGCAAGGTTTCAAGATTCACTTTAGACACTACAGTGCAAAATATATGTATATATAAATCCAAAACCCCTCCAAGAATAAAAAAAATCAAGAATCATGGATGGGCCAAAGCAAAGAAGAGAGCCCATAAAGGTGAAGTATATAGACAGCCCAGTGATGGTAAATGCCAAAAATGCAACTGAGTTTAGGGCCATTGTTCAACAACTTACTGGAAAAAGCCCTCAAGAAATGGCAACTAGTGCTGGCAAAATTGAGTGTTCATCAACTGTCAAAGCACATAGTAACAATAATAAGAATGTGGATGAGTTACTATGGAAAGAACTTTCACAAGACATATCCATATATCACTACTTAGATTACTAGTGTTCTATGCTTCTTCTTTTTTTTTCTTTTTTTTTTGTCTCACGTGAATCCTGTACAAGGAGGTCGTCACGGATTCGATAGCTGTGGAAACAACCACTTACGTAAACCTGGTATCAGTGACGCGTATAATAAACCCTCGTGATCCCACTTTTCAAACTCCACGCATAACAAAAACTTAATGCATCAAACTGGTCTCTCCCTCTCAATTAATATGTCTTAGTTTGATCGAGTACAGAGGTCAAATAAGTAATAGATATTTTTTCATTTTATAATTTTATATTAAAGAAATGTATATGTATTTGTTCAATCCGTCCTCAAGCAAGAAAACGAAAAAATAAAATATTTAAGATGATGTCATGTTGGTATCTTCATGATATTGAAGGACCAAAAAGTTTGTCTACAGTATGTATTAGTTACTCCCTCCCTTTCAATTTATAATTATATGGCCTAATTTCTACTAGTTAAGATCTATTTGGCTTTTAAATTGAAATTAGATTGACTTAAAATTGAATTATTGAAATTCAATATCAGATAATATTGTATCAGAGAAGAAAACTTGCAGTTGTTAATATAATTTTTACATAAATATTCAAATTTCAAGATTAAGTGTTAAAAAATAAAAAAACATATTTAAAAAAAAAGAAAACACTTAAATTTTATCCTTTATAAAAAAAATAAAAATATTTTTAATTTTTTTAATTTTTTTAATTTTTTTAATTTTTTTAATTTTTTTAATTTTTTTAATTTTTTTAATTTTTTTAATTTTTTTATAGTTTTCACAACTTAAAAGAGTTTTCGTATATTTTACGGTAGTAAAAATACACCTGTAAATTCAAATCAGACAAATTCAAACAAAACTTTAATTTCAAATTAATTTGATTTTAATCACTACTCAAATCATGTCAAAACAAAATCTTAAACAAACAATTGACAAATCTGACGACCGCCTATTTTTCCAACTTGGATTGATAACAGCAAGCATCTTTGCATGAGCTATCAAACACCGAGTAAAAATCAAAAAATACATTAAGATATATTAATTTGTAAATATGTATGTAACTCAGCAAGAAAACTTCCTTTTAGCTGAAATTATTAATGAAAACAAATATTATTTTAAGTACAGTCAATAAGGTTTTTTATAATTTTTTATACTTAGTTTTAAACAAATATCAAGATATTTTTATTTATATTTGACATATTTTCTAAATATGTCAAAATAGAAAAGACATGATATTTTGACTCTTCTCATCAATCAACCACGAAGACTTGATTTGCATAATAAATTCAATCGTTTCGATTATTTAAAAAAAAATTAATAATTTAATTTTATATAACATATTTTTATTTTTTAATAGTTTAAATTAATAAAATATTTTAAAAACATAAAAAAACACAAATATTTTAAAATTATAATTATAAAATTTAAAAATATTATTTTAATTACATCTCGAGTTAAAAGTTATCAAATAAATTAAAACGACATGAATTATTTAAAAAGAAATTATTTCGTCATCTTCACATGCTGATATCATTCATGATGTACGTAATACAATTATTTAAAAAACCTTTGAAATTAGCTTATATTATCAAATTCCTCAAATATAAACTTTCCATGTGCTTTGACATTTTATGCTATATGGTTGGAAATACAATAAACATTTTTCCTTCTTTATTTTTTAATGTGTCTTAATTTAATCGGACTTAATATTTTAAAATATGAAAGAATAATAATAATTAAGTTTTATAATTTTAAATTATATATATCAAAAATGTTATTTGAAGCTTGTGTTACTTTTTTTATTTCAATTTATTTAATATTATTTTCTTATTATTAAATTATTTCGAAAAGAATAATATATTTAAACGTTTTTTTAATAATCCCTTATTTCATAGTCACATTAATATTATAATGTATTTAAGACATAAGTTAAAAATAAGAATGTTAAACTAAATATTTACTTACATTTATAGAAATACAATATTATTTAAAATAAACTAAACAAAAATTATAGATATATAAATTAAAATGAAGTAAGTATATATGTTTTTTTGTAAAATTTTATTCATTTTTCGATATTCACCGAAGCCTCGATTAATTTGAATTTATGTCTCGTAAAGCCCCATTTGAGGAAAAGCGCTCTCATAAAAAAAAAAAAATAAAAAAATTATTTTATATTTAAGACTCAAAAGTTGAGATTATTAATTAAGAAAAATGATTTGACTCACCGCATCATATCCTTTGATGATACGGAAGAAGTATATGTTAAGGAAATTGTTCAATTAAAAGTTATATGAGTATGTTACATGGCAGGAATAATATTAATTTTATGGTTAGTCAGTCAAATAAATTAAAACTATGGACTTTTTGAATTGATATGTAAAATCACATATTTGAAGTCTTTACTTAGTATTAAAAAAATATCAAAAGTATTGCTTACAATTTCATCATGAATGATGATAGCATCAAATATATAATTAAAAAAAAAATGTGATATATTAAATGGGGTTGTTTTTCTTTAATAAGACGCTATAATTTTGAGTTTTTTTAATTTTTTATTTTTTTAACTTTTAAATATTATTAGTGTATATTTAATTTTATAAACAAATAATTATAATAACAATCATAATTTAAACTTAACAAATGAAAATATATATAATTCTAGTTCTAGATAAAAGAATTTAAAATTCTTAGAGTGCGTGTTCAATTCTAGATATAATCTAAATAAATATTACGAGAGCTGTGTAGGTGGTAAGGAGGTGGTGGTGATGAGGCCGACTACTTACGGTGCGTGCGAAGATGAGTTGACAAGTAGACCCGAGGCGCACAATCAATATAATGCCGCTCTAATTTGAATTTGTTTTTTCATTACTTTTTTACTAGATAATTTTTTTTTAATTTAAAGAATTTAAATTTTAAAAATATATAATTTTTTTATGTTTTTAATTTTTTAAATTTATAATGTTATATAAAAAAAATTAAAAAATATTTTTCTCCCCACAAATACACCTGTTAATAATGACACATCAAAATTATATCAGCTTGAAGGCATCATCACATCATAGATGCTAATATAATATATTTTTTGGTGATTTAAATTAATTATCTTATTTTTTTAATACGTTTTTAAAAAATTATTTATTTTTTTATTTTTTATAATTTTTTAATTTTAACATTTTTATTTTTTTTATTTTTTTTATTTTTTTTATTTTTTTTATTTTTTTTATTTTTTTTAGTTTTTTTATTTAATTCATAAATTAAAATAAAAATATACTGCATATGTACATTATGTTCATTACTTAGAAGTCACATCAATTATTGCTATTTTTCTGATCAATAATTAATTTTTTGTTTATATATTCTGGATTGGATTTGATGGAATATCAGATGAAGCTTCAATTAAAGTTTTGATAAAATATTCAACTATATATAAGCAAATCAATGATGTCAGATATCTAGATAGAAATTTGTTTTTTTTTTAGCAAATTATTTTATTTATTGTGATTTTTTTTAGGAATTACAGATTTAAAATTGAAAAGGTAGTTGGAATGTGATTTGTTATTTTTTTTTATGGATAATTTTTTTAAAAAATTGTCCAACATATATACATTATTGGACGTTGAATAACAAATAAGAAGATCTTATGAAAATTAAACATTTTCAGATAGAAAATTTTATGTTGCTCTTTTGTTTGATTGCAATACCACAAATTTAAATGAAAAGGGAATAATCAAATTAAAATTTATGGTCTAAAATAATATTTATAGATTTTTCTACGCTATACGCCGGGAGTTCCCACATCTACGATTAACGGACATTCAAACTCCCATATGTCTTGGACAATCTTCACCTCATACTTTTGTTTTTAGGGTTGAGCGGCTAATGTCATTTTCTTATCATGGTATTAGATTCCCAATTCATGATTTCAAGTGATGTTGGGTGATTCATTTTATATTATCCGCATTTCAAATGTTCTACCACAACATCGTTGACTAATGAGTTATTTGATCTCCTTATACAGATGCTTGAACAATCCTCGCCCTACGAAACCTAACTGCTGAACTTAAAGAAAGACAAATTTTAATTTTTTTTTATAAATATAAATCATCTCGTTAAAGGTAAATGAAAATTTTAATGTTAACTTATTTTTATGTATATATTAATGCATGTTCTTCTTTCTTCTTCTTTCTTCTTTTCAGAATAACACAATCGTGGGTGTGACTTTTCTTAGATTTTGTATAAATACGGATGCTTTATGCACCGCTTGTCCAAAAGGAAGGGTGTATCATACTCTCACCGTATCAAATTATCCGTCGTATTTCTAAAAAATAGTTGTCTCGAATTATTTGTAATCTTAGAAATTTGAGATAAAATAGTAATAATTTTTGAAGAGTACGTACACTTCAATTATGAGATGATACATAGATAAAGTAAATCTTCAATGAAAAGAGATTATATCTCAAGGCATAAGCAACAAGAGTAAGATAGTCTATCTCTCTTAATTAATGTTTTTTAAAAGGCGTGTAAAAGAAAAACACGACCGAAAATTCAAACGAAGGGAGTATAAATTAGACAAAATGAAATATTATTAAGATCTCTCAATATTACAATCGAGTTCCAAAATCGACAGACTAAGTCAATATTTTAAGGAAAACAAATATCATTCCCGACTTATATTGTTGGTTTGGCCTAGGTGTTTCACAAAATTGACTGGACAACCTGCTAAAATCGAAATATGTGACCTAGTTTGTTGATTTTAATAAATTAAAAATGTTAAAATCACTGAGTTGATCAGTTTTTTCATAAATATATAAAAATTAGATCTATCACTTGACCGCACATGCTCTTGATGATCTAATATTTTAATGACTTTCATTTATACGCTTTAACTACAATATTACACTTCAAAAACCGCATAGGTTCCCACAGTTTTCATTAAAAAATAAATAAAATACCAAGGACTGCTTAATCCACGGCTTATACGCGAAAATAAATCGATCGACTCAAATCAATTCTTTAAAAATAAAAACAATGAATTAAATCTTTTTTTCCATTTTTCAATGGACTAAATCCACGTGGTTTTTTCTTCCCTCGATTTTTACATAGCTTTTGGTAGTGTCTCTTTTTCTCTGCATGATCATGTCAAAATCTTTCCTTTGACTAACTAACTAGCTATTTGATTCAAACATAATGTCCTTTCATCTGGAAGCTGTCTGCTTGTATCCATTTATTTCCTACCTTAAGTTTATTTAATTTCTTGAAATTCTCTTCAATCCTTGTATAAATACCAAGGTTTAATTTAGTTTCAAGATCCCTAAAAAAAAGAGCAGCCCCTCCAAATCTATATTTGTGTACATATTAATGGACAGGCAAGGCAAAAGCAAAATTTTTAAAAGAAGAGAGCCCATAAAGGTGAAGTATATAGACAGCCCAGTGATGGTGAATGCCAAAAATGCAACTGAGTTTAGGGCCATTGTTCAACAACTTACTGGAAAAAGCCCTCAAGAAATGGCAACTAGTGCTGGCAAAATTGAGTGTTCATCAACTGTCAAAGCACATTTGCATCATCATCATCATGAGATTGACATTGAACTACTCATGTGGAAAGAACTTTCACAAGGCATATCTATATATCACTACTTAGATATATAGTTACTAATCATAATCAGCTATAGATAGATAGGGATGAGAGGGGTTCATTCGAATTCGTTCGTCGTAAGACGCGTACATGTAAGAGATTAAACTTATTATTATGTTATTGTTGTTATATATATATATATAGCATATGTTGAACTTTATGATTGCTTCTTTTTATCTTATTACGTTTTTATATTTTAAATTTTCTTATAGTTGAAAATTTTAACTCTGCTACTTATGTTTCTAACATATACACATTAATAGGTATCTAATAGAAAACAACAAGATTTAGCTAGCTGATGTACAAATTATATAGCTAAACAGAAAAACTCACGCTAATCATATTTAGCAATGAATTAGTGACAATTTAACAACAAAATTCATAATTTTAGTTTCTTTAAGTATATATATATATGAATTAATAAACTTGGCATTGTAAGTAGGGTTTTTGTTCTTTTTCTCCACTCACACATACACACTAAATGTTTTAGGCTTGTAAGTTCTCAATATAACATCCATTAATTATAAGTATTATTTGGTTTTTATGTTTTAATTCCGGTGTGAAATGGGAAATGGAGGAAAATAAAATGGTGGGAAATGAAAATGAGAAATGGAGGATTGGCCTCAGTTTTTCCACATCGAAAATATGTAAATTTCCCTCATTTTTGAACTATTTTCAAACTAAAATATATGTCCAGTGATTTGCTCCATCGATTGAATTCAACGAAATTTTGTAATTTGCATATATTACCGCTATTACAGTATAGTTTTTCTCTGTTCTATTCTTAAAGGAATTAATTCAAACATCTTGAACAAATATGAAGAGATTCAGTACATTATGTGAGGTCGAAATATTATTTTTTCTATTTCTTCTACATTTCTGTTTAAGAAATTTATGTTTTCTGATTATTAAAAACAGAATCTATTTTATTGAACTACTGTTTTGAACATAATTAAATAACAAGTATAAGTGTTTGATATGTCTTGTGTGGAAATTAACATACAAATATTTAAATTTTAAAATTAATTTAAACTTTAATTGTTCAATTTTCAAGATTATTTAAAAATAAAAATATATTCTAATAAGAAATAATTTCTCTTTTTAATGCGCCTTACCGCAATGTGAATATGATAAAATTAGTGGAGCCCAAAATGGATATCGAACATCCAGCAAGTGTAACATGTGGTTAATAATTGTACACCTACATTTGAGACTGTTCCTTATTTATTATAAATTATAAGTAATAAACCACATGTCTCTTTCAAATATTTTCACAGTCTCAAATTATTTGTCGTATTTTTACGTTTTTTTATAAAATATTAATTAAAAAGAACATATTTTAATTATTTTACTATTAGTTATGTCTAAAGATGTAATCTATTTTCTAAATACTTACTCTATTTATTTATTATCACCTCATAATTATGATATTTATAATTTTTAAAAATTATTAATATTAAATTTTTTAATATTTGAAATTTTATAACTTAATATTCTTTTTTCTGTTTTTATATTTTTAAAAAATTATGAAAGATAATTTGAGACGGAAATTATTTATGACCAAAAAAAATTGTCAAAACTGTGGTGCTGAGAAAAAGTTGGAGGCAATTCTGAACTTTTTGGAATTAATTAGGCAGATTTAGACTTCTTGAAAAAACATCCAAACTGATTGCTGTCTTTATCCAATTTGAAAATATGGAAAACAAAAAGGTTTACATTCATATTTTTGTCGTTTGATTCGCAGATTAAATCTTTAAATTTTTCTTTTCTTTAACCAACAAATCCTTAAATCTTTATGATTTCGTGTCAAACTTGGTCTCTGGCCATTGCCATTAGATAGGTTACCACATCTAGTTCCGAGGCCGTTAACAGGCAAAGCTGGGGGGCTCATTATATAAAAAAGAATGCAATTCAACTCTTAGTTAGAGAAGTATTAATCGCAAAGTTAATGTGACTAACATATGTTGATTGGCCATCATTAAAAAACACAAATGTCATGTATTTATTTATTACTCGCATATTTATATCAAATTAATAAATAAAAAGTTGTGTGTCTTTTAAGTACATTATCGTCATGACTAAGTGATATGCACTTTTATTTTTAACTTTACCCGCAAATGTTAAAATTATTTGGTTTGGATGTTTATATGAACGAAGCCATGGCTCAAAGTTCCTACATGAAACCCTAAAGAAAATTTCAAAATTTCAAACTTAAGAAAGTGAATTCTATCACTAGTACTCAAACTTCAAGAATGCTCGGATGTAAACACGTAATGTTTGATTTGATGTAAATATTCAAGACTAAGCTCTCATGCTTAGCCATAGATTTCATAAATGGTTGAAAAATTTAGCTTCCGTTAGGATGAGTTTGAACAAGCCGATTACGCATTTTATTTTGAAGAAGAATAATTACGTTTTGTAAATGAAAGTCTCAAAAACTGAAAACTAATCTGAGCCGATTTTTAGAAACTTGAAAATATTTGAAAATAAGATTCTCAAAATATGCTCAAATTTTATGATCAAACAGAACTGATCTACATCAGTTTCTAAAAACTTAGAAGAAATTTTGAGTTGAAAATTTCAAAATCAAATCAAATTTTATGAACAAAACATTTGGCGATAAATGTTCAAAATCTACTCCCAAAATCTATGGTCAAATACCTTTTAATGCACACCTACTCTGAAGAATTCTACTTGCAAGCAAGCCAAACACCCTAACAAACTGAACAAAAGCCATCAACAAAAGCTGACAAATTTACATGACCACATACAACCAGAAACTACAGTTTCTTTTGCATTACACATACTGAGTATAAAAAAAAAGTAGAACCATCTGTTAAAACAACATAGATTACACTAGTCCATCACTTGAAAGCACAATTCTTCAGCAATTGCCCAACTAAATGTTCCAATTTAGTTGACAAGAAAAACTAAAGTCTCCTTCCTATCATTACTACTACCTTAAAATTACTTGTAAAACTCCACTTCAACTCTCAGAAGCTTTCAGATAAAGATTCTCACCACCATCACCACCTGAGCTTCCGCCGCGCCCTTCAGCAGACAAAGTACTCCTAATGTCTTGCTTGTTTGCGCGGCCGAAGTCATGGGAAACCAATTACCTCCACCACCATGAGGATGATTCACTTTGCAGCATGTGATGCAGTCCAGTGCTTCCACCACTGCCAGAGCTCATGCCAAGTTGGCTACTATGCAAACCTTGTTGATATGGTGATAATTGAGGCTGTTGTTGTTGTCCATAGAGCATTGAGGAGGATCTTGCAGCCATGAGTGATTGTGTTGCCATTTGTTGGGCTTGTTGGTGTTGCTGCTGCAGGTAATTGTGTGTCCCTGGCTGCATCATCCCACCAGAAGAGAACTACACAAGTACATTTTAACAGTTGCTCAAACAAAGTGTGTTAGGAAATATTATTTTGAATATTTGAACATTACTAGGTAGATTCAAGTGCTGTGCCCATATAAGTTTAAGAGTTTAATTAATTATACATACTGTCAGTTTATTTTCACATGTTCTTCAATTTTAGTACTACTGTTGTTGCCTTTACTTTGGGTATCTTACTACTTGGTTGGTATGTTTCTTTCCTTCAATATTTTCATCATGGCTTCGCTTTTCTTGCAAGTTTTTCAAACCTGTTTCGAATAAAGTTTATTAAACCAAGGTTTATCGTAAACAAACTCTCTACCCTGGCCGTGCCACGTGAGTAAGGTCCTCGTGTACACCCCATCCTCCCATACCCCACGTATAGGATGGGATTACATTGGGTGGTTGTTGTTGTAGCTTATTGTCACCTGTTGTAGAAGGTAAGATATCTTATTATTCAAGATTTCAAATCCCACTTTTTAAGAAAGCTCACCTGTAGATATCATTTGGATAACCTGATCGCGTAAAAAATTATTTATACCAACGGCATATCAAACTTAAAACTCTATAATTTATAAGATATCTAATGCGTTGACTTATATCTATTATTAACAAAAAGAGATTTAAGATGGTACAAGAAAATATTTTAGACAATCAGATCAATTAAGAGATGAGTAATTACACTAGTAACTAAATTTAATAAGCGTTGATTGGTAATCTATAATAAATCATGAATAATATGTTAAAATTGTGTTGATGGTGTAAAAGTCTTTACACAAATGTGGTATATATAACTTAAATCCTCAAGGAGACGATGAACATCGACACTCAAACCCCAAAAGCTAAGGACTGAAGTGAGTGCCGCCCAAAACCATATAAGAAACCACAATATAGGAGTGTAACAAAATCAGAAGATGGCTTTATTACCTGAGAATGCATGCTAGAAGGTTGAGGTTGTGAATCAGCAATAGCAGCAAGGTACATCAGATTCCTCTGAAGCCTAGCTTGGTTCCTGCCACAACAGAAATTAGCTACCACATCTAAGCAAAAAGTAGTTGTAAAAGGAGGATCCTTTGAAGAGTTTATATTGTCTCAAGCACAGAGAACAGCTTCAATTTTTTTCATCACCGATGCAATATAAAAGTCTTTTAGATTTACTTAGCATAAAAATGAGATCAAATCAAAAGGGATGTATAATAAATACTCCGCATATAAGTACTCATATCATTTTATGCGTGGAGTTGAAGTAATAAAAACTTTAGAATCAAGTGGTCTTAAACTAAAAACGTGCATAATATACCAAAATACCTTCTGAATTTGTGGCGTAAACATCTAATATTGGATATTGAAATTAAAAGGTTAACAAGTAGAAAAAGAAACATTCTTTTCAAAATAAATTAAAAACTTCAAACTTAAAATAATATATTTTTTCTTTTTTTCAATTACTGTTCAAGATTCAAAAATATTACTGATGAGACCTAAAGATGACAGCATAAAATCTTAATCCAGGATAATTACATGACTAGGAAAATCTGTTTAGATATGGTATTAATTATGGAAACTTCACTGGCCTTCAATTAAGCCTTGAAAAAGTACTTTTTTTTTACTCAAGGGTTTCAAAGAAACAAAAAACCAAGGGTTTATTGCAAACAACCTCTCTACCTTTACAAGGTAGGGGTAAAGTCTGCATATAACACCCTCTTCAGACCCCATTTGTGGGATTACGCTGGATATGTTATTGTTTCAAAGAAGCAAAAAATGCACTTTACTTACTCTGCACATTCACTGAGTTTCCCAGAGTTCTGGCTCTCAACGATCTTCAGAATGAGTGATTTGTTCTCATCCAAATACTAACATAAGATAAAATAAAACCAACATAAGCAAAGATTAAAATAACATCATATGTAATGCCCAAAATTTCATAGAAGTTAAAAGAACTGTCAAAACAGCAATAGTTTCACTGGTAACTATAATGATGTTGACAAAATTAAACAAACTTATAGGTTAAGACTTAATGGTGGCAACTATAATGATGTTCGCAAATAAGTGACTCTAAGATTTTAGTTAACATGAAATACTTAATCAACCATCACCAATAACTAAAAGACACAATAAACTTGATTATCTTGGTAGGACTAAAAGGCATGCACTTAATCACCTAGATTAACACTACCAAATGTAGTATTTATTAGAATATTCAAAATCACTTGCCAACAAGGATATATGTAACTTTTTCCTTATTCCTGACAGTTAAAAAGTTAGAACTTTTTAAAAACTGCAATTATTAAAATTTCAAAAGGACTTTTGACTCTCTTATGACCAATTCTGTAAACTGACTACTCCATCATAACCCAAACAAAGAGCACCTTTGAGAATCTGACAGTGAAAATTGAACAAGAAAGTCCTTTACTGTGGAGGCATATTCATGCAAAAAAAGACTAATGGGTGTATTTTCTGTACATCAAGTTCACTTAGCAGGAGGGTCACAAACACCAGTTGTAGCAGTCTGCAAACTGCATTTCAAAGTGGTTTCTTTTCAGACACTAGCTTTCACTTTCAGCTCAAAGTTTGCTCTACTGTTTAGGTGACATCTGACACTACCAAAAGATACTCAAAAGCTTCTGATACTTTTCCAGTCAATATGAAAAGTTGTTCAAAAGTTCGGTCCAGAGAAAAGAGAGCTGACTAGAACCATAACATACATACTTTACTTATCACACAGCATAAGAAGATTACAACTACAAAAAGCCAAGAATAAAGCAACCAAAAGTAATCCCCAGTTAATACCTCAAAAATAACTGCACTATTATATATTGAAGTGCCAGCAAAACCTTTAAGAAAATACCCTTGTTAGGATTAATCAAACAACACGAAAAAAGATTAACAATAACTAAAAGCCATGAATAACACACCTTGCTACCACAATTCCTCAAAAATAAATGTAGTTGTGTAATGATCTCATTCTTAAAGATTAACCTATTAGAGAGAAATCACACATTTATTTATTTAATTATCTTTTTAACACACTTCCTCACGTAGGGCTCAAGAAAGATGAAGAGGAGGGAGACATTAAGCTCACTTGATATCATTAGAAAACTCCTCTTATATTACAAGATAACAAAAGGTATATGTATAGGTGATGAATGATAGTTCTAGACCCAAAGATACTAAATAGCTTCACACACATGCTATGAACTTGTTCACCTTCAAAACATCAAATCCATGCACCTAAATATCCAAATAGTAGGTACGAATAGCATTTAAACATTTAAGTTCACTATTTTTAACTGACTCAAAATTAAGACTTGTGTTAAAGTGAGTAACCAACGTATCTAAAAACTCTATTGTTATAAAGAACACACTTTTATTTGTTTAATCATCTCTTCCACAGTATGCTGTATAGAAAAAAAGCATCTGACATTAACAAAAGCAAAAAAGTAGAAAGAATCGGAAGAAAAAGATTAAAATATACAGATACCGTTTTAGCAGGTCTTATCAAACAGCATAAGAAAGAAGATTACAACTACTAAAAGCCAAGAATAAACAACAAAAGTATCCCTATCTTACCTACCACCTCAAAAATATAACAACACTAGTACATCCTTTTCATGTTTTCATGTCTCAGCACGTGGAAATTTTTTTGATAACAAGTGATGATGAGACTCGAACACAAAAAGCTTTATCTTCTTTGCGCGTAACCATATCATCTAGAAGCTTGAGATGTAATGATTTAACTGTCATAAAGAACACATTTTTATTTGCTTAATCATTTCTTGGACAGTCAACTGTACACGAAAAAGCCATCAGCAGGGTAAATGGCAGATTTTCAGAGAGGACTAAAAGCAGTGAACAGAAGACAAGAAACAGAAAAAGGGGGAAGAAGAAGAAGAAGAACAAGAGGAAGAAGAAGAAAAAGGGGGCAAGAATTGAAGAAAGACCTGTTGAATATGGTCAGTAGTGACGTTCGTCGGATAGTAAGCTGCCATCATGGGCTGCATCTGCATCAGGTGCTGTTGCATAATTTTTGCTCTTTTATACCCCCAAACAAAACACACACACTAAAACACACAAAGGGTTTAATAATAAGGGTGTTTGTAAATGCAAAGTTACAATCTTTATCAGTATTTCTGTGAAGGGGGTGTGGGGAGCAGAGAAATCAAGGCAAAGTGCAAAAAGGAAATTGGACCCTCTCTTTTTGTTTTTCTGTTCACAACTTCACTTGACTTGTATAGTGACACTCAAATATTGGGACAGCAATGGCAATTAATGGGATATGGACAGTAACATATGAGAGAAAGAAAAAAAAAAAACAAAGGCTGTGGGCTGTGGAGGGGTTTGGTAATATCAGTTTTGTACTCACTCTGTGTGTGTAGAGTGAGAAAAAAAGAATCTGATTTCTTCTGAGCAAGAAGCCATTATAAGCCTGTAGGAGTGGAAGTAAATGTTTTACCCAAGCTTGGGTTTTGGACCATTTTTTTTTTTAACGTTATCGTAAGTCTTATTTTATACCTTATCGTTTTCAAAATAACTGGATATTTTAATTTTTTCTTTTTTTTCAAATAATTAAAGATTATATGTTTTATTGTTGACTTTCACGTTTTTATCTTTATTTCATTATATTCTTATTTTAAGCAGTATAGGTAAAGTCTTATCAAACCAAGAAAATAATGAAATATTTATTGTGAAAGAGAGTAAGAAAAGACGTATTACCTTAAAATAAGTAATTTTCTTAGTTGAAATGTATATTCAAACTAAAAACATCACTTATTTTAAAATTAAAAAGAATATTTAAATAAATTATACGCTCCGCTTCTTGGCTTTGATTATATATTGATTTGGCAATAAGATTGGAAGAATAAGACTTTTAAATATTTTAATTTTAATTAAAATATTAAAATATTTTTTTAATTTTGTGAAATTAAATATGTCATGTATTAATTAAGTTGAAATTTAAGAGTCGTTAAAAACGACATTCATGTGTAATTAAGTTGAAATTTAAGAATTGTCAAAGAGAAAAAGGCATTTTTACACCTCAACCAACGAATAATTGGACGGGGAAGGACGAACGCGCCAAACTCGATTTGGACTAACATGATCGCTGCCACGGCTTTGGCTTGCTTTGACTGCGCTTATTGATCGCTATCAAGCTGGGTTTGGTTTGCTTTGGCCTGCCAGGCGATCGTCGTTGTTGGTTTGGTTTCGCTTTTGACCGCTGCCGTATGATCGCCGCTGTTGGTTTGAGTTGGATTTGACCTAGCGTTGTATGATCGTCATGTTGGTTTGGTTTTTGGACGACGTTGTATGATCACGTTGTTGGTTTGGTTTGATTTGGACTGCCAGATGACTGCTGCCATATTCGTTTGCTTGGCCGCGTTGTATGATCGCCGTTGTTTGCTCGGGTTTGCTTTCTGACTAAGCGCATGATCGTCATTGTTGGCCTGGCCTTGGATTTCAAGGTGTTGTTGGTCTGCTCGCTTTGGACCCGCTAGGCGATCAGCGTTGTTGGTTTGGTTTGATTTGACTCCACGTTGTTGGTGTTGGTTTGGTTTGATTAGGGTATTTTGTCTTATCGTTGTTTTATTTTGTTGGAATTCGATCGGAGGATTTTGGCATCAGGTAAGAGGGGGCGAAACAAGGCATTGGAATTTGTGGAATTGCTTGCTATCTAGGAATCTATGCATCGTATCGATACGATGCATCTTGGTGACTTTTCCTTGTGTTTTGGATCTCGTTTGGCTACGCCGCTTCTTGCGTATACGTTCACATTTCTACTTACTCCTCTACATTGTGATAACAAGAGTGCGATGCAAATTGCAAAGAACTCGTTTTCCATGAGCTTGACGAAGCACATTTGAGAGATTGGACACACTTCACTCACACACTCGGACCATATCGCCTTTCTTTGCTCCATCACCATGTGACATCGACCTTACTGGCTACCGCCGACGCCTCAATTTCGAAGCGCTGTGCGACAAACTCTCAACGCTTTGCCATCACGTATTATGAGTTCAAGTAACGCGCCCCATATAATTGTTAAGTAGAATGGACCTGTATTTGTAATATCCCATTATTGTGATTTTAGCAAATTCTACCCCATGAAGAGTGATTTGCAGAATCATACCATGAAAGATAGATTTTAGTTTACGCCATATATGCACCCCTTCTCCATTCTGCATAATCGATTCAATTCTCGCTACCTCTTTTGATTCTTTCTTTTCGTTTCAATAAAACCCTTTATTGTGATATCAACGCTTTATTATCATCTTGTTCTAACAATTTGAAGATAATTGTCTCTATGACTTCTACGTCAATAAATAGTGTTCCATTTTTTGCCTAATCCCACTTTTTTTTTTAAAATAGTTGATGGCAAAGACTTTTCTAAATGGTGTGGAAAGATGAAGTTCTTTTTAAGACGATTGAAGTTGACATATGTTCTTGAACAACATTGTCCTAGTACTTCTAATTCTGAGGTAGCCACTGGCGAGGCTACTTTAATTAGAGAACAAATTGCCAAGTGGCGAGATTTATGACATTATGAAAGAATTATTTCTTGGAGGAATGTCCAACAAATATTATGATCAATATTATATCAAGTGCAAATATGCTAAGAATATTTGAGACACTCTTCAAACTATATGCTAAGGGAGTGGTTAAAAGCTCTCCTAAACTATTATACGCTTTCGTAAGTTTCCTACTTAAACTATTAATTTTTCCTATTATATCTAAACTATAACCTTAGGATTGAAAAGCCCCGACGAATATTTATTCGCGTATGTATTTCATGTGCTTCGACACGCTCAAAAAAATATGTCATTATTTAAGTTATATCTTAAGTTTTATAAATTTTTGTGCATCAACCACTTCATAATAATTTTAGATATAGTACTGTATAGTTAGACTTTATTATCAAGCCTCATTTTAGACTCGATGATTTTATATGGTTGAATTTCTCCAAAGAAAAATTGAATCACGCAAATACAATTAAACTTTATTCCATAAATCGATGAACTACTATTAAACTTTGAAATTTAGATATTTTATTCGAAATTAAATTTTAAGATCAACTTTAATTTCAGATGACTACACGCGTTAAGTTCTTCTAATCAAACTGAATCACACTCAATTCGTAATAACTTCAAAATATAATCGTAGTTAGACTTTGTTATCAAGCTTAATTTTAGACAAATGATTTCATATGAGTGAATTTCTTCATGCTTGAACTTAAGGCAAATGTCTCGAATCACGCAAATATAATTGAACTTTATCTATATATATAACCGAACTATTAAATTTTAGAAACTTCAGATATTTTATCTGGAAGATTAAGCTTTATCAAAATTAACTTAAGATACAACATGTTTATGTTCTGCAACTTAAGTTGGTGACGACCACTTCATAATAACTTCAGATATACCGTATAGTTAGACTTTATTATCGTGTCTAACTTTAGAGAGATAATTTTTATATGGTTGAACTCCTACGTGTATTAATTTTAGGCAAAAATATTTGAAGTCATAAATATTATTGCACTTTATCCATATATAGTTGAATTATTGAATATCGTATATTTTATCTAAAGTTAAGTTTTTTAAAAATTTCATATACGCAAGTTTAATTAAGTTTCATCCAGTTAATATGATCGACATGCAAAAATAATTTAAAATAATTTCAAGAATGTATATTTTGCTGCATATAACTCAAGTCATTAAAAGGTAAATAATTGAATTTAGAATCAACCCGTTGCTAACATATATTTTTCGTTTTGAATCCGACTAAACAAAAAGTTATTTCAAATATCACACATACCTCAGGAACTTTTTTACAATAGTTACGACACTGTATATTTATACCACCTGAAACACGATCCTGGGGATAAGTGAAGACATGTAGACAGAATTAGGAGAACGACCAAGAGATAGTCAAAGATCGCTAATTTTACCTTTAGTATTATTACTAGTACTTTTCTATTATTTTATTTTTTGGTTGTTATTATAATTTATTTGCTTTTAAGTATTTCTGATGCATTGATATTATTTATTATTAGCGTTCTGGCCAAATGCTTTATTTGAAATAATGGCGAAAACGGTTTCTACCTTCACACACTATAGGAATAAATTTATATATATCCCACTCTTTTCAAACTTCACTTATTGATTACATTGAAGATATTGTTACTTTTATTGCTGTGGACACGTAGATACTAGGTTACACCGAGCAACTGTGGCGCCTCGATTTAAAATTTTGAGATAATAAAAAATTAATAGAGCATTTTTCTGAATGGGTCTTACATACATATAATATAATAAACATTGAATAAAAATACAGCCTGACATATTTTCAGCATCCCCCCCCAAACTCCCCACCCCCACCCCCAGCCCCTAAAAAGTACTGAGTCATGTGACAGATGATAAAGAAAAGTTGGACAATGATTAACGATGAACATACAGATTAGACAATTCTCCTTTGCATTAGCTTTGGGTCAGCCTGTGCTCCTGTCCTTCAAACTCACCATCATTGCCCATCGCTCATTTAACACTTCCCCTCTGACGCGTCGCCACTGCAATATTCGAGAAATTCGCTCTTCGCTATATGCAAAACAAACCAAATTTCAATTAAATATTTAAATTTTGTGTAAATACATTTTATACACTGTGCTTTTAATTTTTTCATTTTATTTTAAAAGTAATTTATAATCTATAATTCGAAAGATAGTAAAAGATCGTTTGATACTAAGCAAGACAAGTGCTATTTTACGTATTAAATTCTCAGAGGCAATATCATATTTGTTAGCTAATTAGACGTTATAAAAATTACTACGATTGTTTTGATTTGTTATTTTAAACTTAGATTACAAAATATGTGTGAGTTAGGCAAGACCCAAGTTGCATTTTATGCAGTGATAAAAATAAAATAATAATTTATAGGTAAACTATATTTTGCATAACTAATCTCTCTATAAATATATATATTTTTTAAACGGTTACCCAGGGGCATTTTTGAAAAAATTTTATAACCAAACAAAAAAAATAAAAAAAATAAAAATATTTTTATTTTAATCTTTTCTTAAATGAGTGAATTTATGCAATTAAAAACTATTACTAGTATTAAATAGGTAATATAAGAGTAAGTAAAAACATTTCTTACTTTATCTTGAGTAGATTTATTAAAAGTGTGCTTAGGTTAAAACACTACTTAATACGAATCGGAGGGAGTATTCAACAGTATCTTAAGCTTATTCAAAATATGAGAGATTCAATCTTGAAATATTTAACATTGTTATTAAACACATAAAACTATCTCGAGATCGTAAGTTATTTACGATATAACGTGTATATTCCTTTCTTTCAATTTATGCGACATATTTCTACCAACCATAAAATTTAAAACAGAAATGAATGACTTTTAAAATTTTTGATTTAAAATAAATTTTAATTATTTGTGTAGATATAACTGTTTTATTAATAATAAAGAATTTTTAAATTAAATTATTTTTAATTATAAAATATTGCTAATATATTTTCTTAAATACAAACTAAATTTTTTTACCATTGTAGAAGAAGAATAATACAAAATTCATACCGAAAGTTTACTTACTTATAACATTTTATTTTTTGACAGTAAAAAGTAGATTTGAATAGTGAAGTTTACCAACCATAGCTGATAAAAAGAATATTCCCCTGTTGTCATATATATATATATATATATATATATATATATATATATATAATTAAATTAACTTAAAAAGGATAATAATAATATAATTAGAAGCGATTGATGCAGATGATTTAAATAACAGAAAATTTAATATCTAAAAATTTGAATCGATAATGACTAAAAAGGTAAAAATAAAATCGGCTATAATTTGATCATCGTGAACAAATTTAAAATTTTTATAAATAGAGACTATCAGTAATTTCCCACCGTGGAGTGAATGGTGTCTGTGTATGTTAATGTGGATTGAACATGAAATTAAGGATCGTGTTTAAATTTTGGTTTTTATATTAAATTATATATAATATAATAAAAATATATTTTATCTCGATGATTTTTAAGTATGTTATACTTTTATTCTAATAGTTTCAATTGGTTTGTTTGTCTTAATTTTTTTAGTCCGTTTAAAAATTGAAAAAAATTATTTTTAATAATTTTAAAATTTCAATTTTTTCTTTTTTAAATTCATTTTGGGTTGAGTATTTAGTTGTTGGTTGTTTTTGTATTTTTTTAGGGTTTTAATTTATGAAAAAATTACTTTCTAATTTTTTTTGTCAAATAAAATAGACAAACAAATTAAAACAGAGAAAAATAAAAGTACTGTAATTAAAAAAACTGTACTAGATAGAAAAATGTGACATTTATTTTAATTGATTAAAAATGGTAATATGACACATAAATTAAGAAGAAGTGATTAATGATGTGTGTTATATCTAGAGTTTCAAATATTTTCATTTTAATCTTAATAACATTTCTCTCTATCTTCATAAAGATAAGAATAAGTCCGCTGTATATTTCACGCTTTATTCTTTAGATTCATTTATGAGATTATACAAATATATTATTATTGTTATTATTGTTGTTAACGTGCTCCAAGTAAGTATAACATTACATATTTTTAAAAATACTAAAAAACAACCTTTTTATTTAACTTCTAATATTCAAAATTTGCATTGCATATGGAACCATTGAAGAAAGAACTGCCTACAACACAAAAATTGTAATATTACCTAAGGTATGCATGTTATATGTACATTTCATTTATACATCAATAGTATATGTTTGTCTTGTTGGTATATATCTATTTGATATGTTGTTGCTGTTATTTTCGTACAAAAATACACTCGAGCTGGTGTTTTAGGAAAAGGTAAGATGTATGTAACTTTATTTCGTTTTAGAGGATGTATTCTATGTAATTTCTACTCGAAAAAAGAACGTATCCGACACAATGTTAGCTAAGTATACATCGAAATAAAAAAATTATTCGATAAGTATAGAATATTACTAAAAAGGAGAAGAGGAAGATTAAAAGAGGCTGACACCTGACTCTCATTATAAAATATTTATAATATTCAACTACCTACTGACCTTCTAACCGCTACCAAACGACTCGTTATTTTTATTAATATATTAGAAAAGAGCATGACAGACTTTTAGTGAGACCCACACCTGTTGGAGCCATTTTTATGTTTTATGTTTGTGTTTGAGGTTGATGTTAAGACATGTGTTTTGAAGTTTTGCTATGTGTACTTGCATTTTGGTCCTACATAAGCTTTGTTCTTAACTTATTACTATATATGAAGTTGACTAGCCTTATGTATTGTATGGTTATTTTAAGCATTAGGAAAAAGGCACAATTATAAAATTTTTATAGCCAAATATTTAAAATTTTATATTATTTCTATATAGCTACGGACTAATAATAAATTATAAAAAAAATTCAATTAGTTAGGAGCTTTTTTGCTATAGATTAGCTGAGGATTAACAACTAATTTTATGTTTTCTAGCTGTGTATATCTTTTGTAAATCATCATATTTTCAACAGCTTAACGATCAAAACACATCTAACTATCCATTATTTCATTTACTTACCTAAACTATCATTTTCTTATTTCTATTAAAACACACCTCTAGTGACATAGCCACATATACCCTGTGCGCCAACCGAACACCCTTCATCAAAAATTATATTATATATGCAATACGTAAAATTATGCTAAATATATAACTCAAAAAAAAGTTTCATACATATTTATTAAATTTTGAATACCCTTAACGAAAATTTCGACTTCGTCACCGCACAACTTGCCTCCACGCACTTATTGTTGATTAGTTTTAAATATTTTTACAATTTTTTCACAGAAATTGTATTAATATATAAAGCTATTGCATATGGCTTCTTCTTTGTCTGATGGAGTTTTCTGTTTTGACATGGTGTCTTGGTGTTTGGAGGAGATGGTGGAAGAAAGAAGAACAGGAAAATAAAGAAAGAAACAAGGATAAAATAGTAAATTTCTTAATTAGTGTGTGTATTCAGCCCACACAATATAGATACGTTACGTAAATAATTTCACTTTAAAATACTCAAAAGGTAATAAGATTTTTCGGAAAAAAATATATAGTTGAAAATATGAAATCGGGAACAAAAATAAATTCATCTTAACATATTTAAGGAAAAGACATAAGTATTTTTGGATTGCGTGATATTCTTATTTTAGTTTCAAAATATATATGTATTATGTATAGGATTCAAATTACATAACGTAGAGACACTTCCTATCAAAAACGATTAAAATAGAAGCGCTTAAAAAATGATACTAATATAATAAATATAATTACAAAAAATTAAATTTTTTTTTTTTTTAAAACTTACCAATCAACTTTATCCCGCATATATTGAGACGCGAGAGAGTATGGTTAGGTTTGCCCGAATTTCAATCTTAATTATATTCTATATTATATCCGGGTGTTTTCATTTCTGTTAATTTCTTTGCAGGAAAGCGTTTTTTCGCGATAATGACCTAGCCTATAAAGCCATCCTTTTCTAAGATAAGTTTTGGACTATAAATAAAGAGATTCTTCTCATACACAACACAATAACATTCATAATGTGAATGCTTGTAGATTTTTATTTATGGGAAAATTTATTCTCTCAATAAATTAGGGAATATTTTTATACAAGATTATCATGCGTAAGTCAATTGACAAAACTCATATCATACTATAAAGTCCTTTTTTTATATATATTTTTCTTCACATCCATTTATTATTCATTCAAGATTTTGCAATTATTAATTTTCGTTTGATGTCCTACTATTTCGATCCCAACAAGTACTAGCTCAAGCCTCGTCTATCCAAGTACCACTGGCACTCCTACAAACAAGTAGCGGCAGAGCTAGGAATACGATTATGAATTGACCGACCCAATAACTTTGGTTTAAATTTTAGAGCTACAATACGTACTATGAATTCGACTCCACCTAATAATTTTGAATATTCTAAATTTTATATTTGTCTTAAGAAATCCATTTGTGATGTTTGTTCTTTTAAATGAGATGGTCTTTATTTGTCCTTAGCACCGAACTACGCCCAGCGCAGTGTTCTTTAAGACGGGGCGCATAACTTAAGATATTATGGCTGTGAAAATATAAACTTATACCACGAAAAGTTTTTCTTATTTGCCTTAAGAGACAAATATAAAAAAAAACCAGCACATGCAAAATATAGATAAAAGTACAAATAATTCAAAATTTATTGAATATGTATAAATTATTAAAATCTTGATTCCGTATCTGGAAAAAAATAATTCTTTCTACCCTTCTCATAACCTCAAATCATTGGGTCAAGTGAATGGTGACATTCTTACATTTGGTCAAAGGAAAAAAAAATGATAGTACTGTGAACATATGATGAATAAATGAGCTTGTTGGATGTTAGGTGGTAGTATTGGGGTCTATTGCCTTTGATGAAAGAGGAACTTTGTTTGGATTCTACCAAACATATCATCTTTCTCTGTTTGTTTTTAAATATGCCAGTGGATGGTGGGTATATATATGTATGTAGGGTCAATATTTGAATCACCTATGAAAGAATGTAAAAAGTTGGTTGTTTGATGCCCCCATATTCTCTCTCCTAACATCAAGGATTTAGGAAGTTATTGGTCAGAAACATCGGTTTCAAGTTCAATAAAAAGAAGAAGAAGAAAAGATTATATAACTAATCGTTAATATAAAACTTGTTCATATGATGAGATATCGGTTTTAAGTTTGAATAAAAGAGAGACAGCATATGAACCGACATCTAGCATATAAGAATTGTAATTTCGTGATGATCTCCTGGCATGATTTAAATTTTACTTATTTGATTAATTTAATTATGATAAAAAAACTTAATTTCGTGTTTCATATATTTTGCTTGACATCAAAGAATAAAAAGTTGTACTCATAAATATCGATTGCAAGCTTGAATAAAAAAGGAAGATCGTGTTAAACTGATAGCTAGTGTAAAACTTGTCCATATTAATTAACATCATTTTAAAGTTTGAATAAAGGAGGATGGTTGGAGTCTAATGGCAACCAAAATAAGCCTTTGTAAATTTATGGGGATTTAACGTGTTTCAGATTTGAGTTTCACTTATTTGATTCATTTAAATTTGTAGTGGTAGAAAATTTATTTTCGCTGCTTTCACTTTTACTTGACATCAAAGAATAGAAAGTCTTGCTCATGTTGCCGATTTCAAGCTCCTAAATAAAAGAGGAAGGTCGCATTAGTCTAATAACTAGCTAGTATAAAACTTGTTCACGTCACCAAACACCACTTTTAAGTTTGAATAAAAGGGGAGGGAAGAGTTGGAGTACAATCACAACTTAAAGATATAAGAGTTATAAGTTCATGATGAATTTGATATTTAAATTTCACTTATTTGATTAATTTAAATTTGTATAGTAGAAAACTTACTTTCTCGCATTTCACTTTGCTTGACATCAAAGAAAAGAAAGCTTTGCTCATGTTATCAATTCAAGCTCGGATAAAAGAGAAAGATCATTTTAATTTGATAGCTAGTATAAAACTTGTTTACATCGCGAATCTCAACCCTTTCCTAACATTAAGATAATCACATTAGTGGTTGGGATAAAAAATTTACTTTTGTATTTTAATTTGTTTGACATTATTTTTTTATTAGTCCGATTAAAACAATGACAACCTTTATTATCTCAATGAAAAAACCTTTACCGTCGCATTTAATAAGGAAGGAAACTTACTTTCTTCTCCTTTTATCTTTATTTATTAAATTTTTCACAAATCAAACTATGACAACAAAGTAAACAAATTTAACACTTTCTCAATAAATCGTAGTCAATTTCAAACTTGAACTTAAAACTTCTTGTTGTTAGATATTATATCGTATTTTTTGTATTATTTATTATATCTTCTATTTTTGCAAATTTTTTAAAATCATTTTGACATGCATTACTTGAATTAAGGATCTTTATAAATAATCTCTTTATCTTCACTTGTGAGATAAAAATAAAATCCGAATACACTCTCGTTCTTCCTGGCCGCTTGGAATTTCATTTATATTCTAAATTAAAAATATTGCGTATGGATAAATTTGATGATGTAATGCTATGTTTGCCTTTACTTAGAATGTTCTTTTTTCCTTCTACCACTGTTAGAAATATAAGAGGCACGTTATTTAAAAAATTTTACAATTGAAGTAATGAACATAAATTGTGTTTGATTATATTTTTTATAAAAAATATTTATTATTTTTAATATACTTTAATATAACTTTAAAAGTAAAAAATGAAATCATTATAATATAATTGAATCAAACTTTAATATAATCAATCAGTTATCTTTAAATTTTTTAATATGAATCGAGTAATATTATAGTATTGAATCAAAATTACCGTAAAAGTTCATAAATTTCAAATCAGTTAATATTATTGTTAGATAACTTTATCTCCACATAATTACTATTACATTTATTTTAAAATATTTATTATTTTTATTAAAAATATTTGTTATTTTAAAATTTTAAGATAAAATTAATTTAATTATTTTTGAATTTTTTATTTTTTTTATTTTTTTTATTTTTTTTATATATATTCAATAAAAGAAGATTACGTCTTAAAACATAAAATAAAGATAAAATAGTCAAAGATCTCTAATTAACATTTTCTCCTCCCTCTTGTATTTGTCCACTATACTAAAAATAAAATATCTCTTTAAAACATATAAAATTTATTTTAAAAATTAAGAAATAATTTATTATTTAATTTCTAATTTATCTTATTATTAACTACGCTATTTCTCAAACTATTGAATTTATTAAATTAAAAAGATAATATAGCTAAACAAATAGTAGAAGGCCAGCTTTCAGAATAAGAAAAGGTACTTATTATACGACAGGGGATGCTTAGACAAGCAAAAAGCATTCAACAAAACTAAAAATCTTATTATCTTATGAATGATATAAATATGCTAAATTAATATCAACTAATAAAATTAAAATAAAATATTTTTTTAAAAAATTATAAATAAAAAAAAATACGATAAATATTTTAAGACGCAACCAAAGAATGAATGTGGGTCCTAATATCGGGGTCGTACCTCATTGAAGTGGGTGCCAATTAAATGTGGCAAAAATTGAAAGAAAAGAGGAGTTAGAGGTTCTGAATTTGCAAAGCTCAAAAAATGAATTGACAATTGTGACAGCTAAGAGAAAATTCATGAATTTTCAAATTATTTATCATATTTAATTTTTTCAAAAAAAATAAAAAAAATAAAAAAAATAAAAAAAATAAAAAAAATAAAATATTTTAATTTAATTAAATACAAAAATTTTAAAATAAAAAATATTTTAATATTATAATTTTAGATTAAAGATGTTTGGTCCTTTAAATCTTATGTTCTTAAGCTCACTGTGTTAAATTATTGAATTGAAAAACTTACTAAATATAAAATATGCACTTTTTTTGGATAGACCAACAAGAAAATTAAGATGGACTAGGAGTAAGATATAATCTCTCTTCATCGAATAATTTTTGGGTTTCATTTATATGTCATCACCTTCATTTTGTGGGATTATACCCGAAATTGTTGTTGTTGTTATGTGTCATCACCCCATAATTAAAGATTTAAAAGTAATTATAACTTTCAAGAACAATTACTATCAAGCTGTAAATGATAAGACAACCCGCGCACAAAGCACCTCGTTTTAATAGCGTCGAAAAAGGGACGCATCTCAAGATGTATTTACGTAGATAATCAATTTAAAATATTAATAACTAATTCTACAACTCAAATTCGTGACATATAATATAAAATGAGAAAATATTAATTAATTTTATTATAAAATTTTAAAATAATAAAAATCACGATGATAATTGAGACGAAGAAGCATGTTTTGGAAGGGAGGAACATGACAAACTTCACTTCACATGTTCCTTTTTTTTAAATTTTATTCAAGTCTAATTGAGTAGTGTAGTGTGTCAAATGACTTCTATTTTCATGCTAAGACCCATATGGCATTTTGCACTTTCAGCCTGCCTTGTTATTGACAAAATGTGTGTGTGTGTGTGTACTTTTCTTGGTTCTTTTGAGCTCCCCTTCTGTATTTGCCATGTGACTGGTTGAAAAGAAGGGTCATTTCAAGGTAGTACACTTCTTGCAGAATTGAATTTCAAAGTTGGAAGTACAAAGACCATAGCTCTATCGTTCTGTCCCATATTCATATCAAATTCACTACTAAGCTTTTGCACGCAATATAACGCTCTCTATCAAGCATGCTCGCTTGAACTTTAGACCTATAGTTAATTATGGAGGGATACTTATTAGTTACCTCACTAAACTTTGATTCCGCCGTAAATATCTTCTTATTCGTCATTTGTGTTTTCAGATTTTTGTTTGAGACTCACCAATCGATCCGTTAGAAAATCTACATTTAAGTATAAAATGCTTCCTATGTATCCACTACATTCACTCGAACTTGATGCATATAGTTTATGGCTATTTAATACTACTTTATCACCCATCAATTTTGGGCTTCCGAATTTATAGATGTCTTCTTATTTTTCATTTGTGTTAGTATTCACCCGAATTCGATTAATCAGGATTCACGTAAAGTTTCACATTGAAGGATAAAATGATTCCTACGTAATTTAAAGGTGGCTTGCTTGAACTTGATGCATATAGCTGGCGATGGAGGAATATCACTATACTCCATCACAATTTTTAGTTCTGACCATAGATATCTTCTTATTTTTCATTTGTGTTCTGTATTTGTTTTGGAACTTGATTAATTAGGATTCATGTCGACATGAAGGATAAAATGCTTCCTACTTATCAAAGGTGGCTCACTCGAACTTGATGCATATAGTTTATGACAGAGGAATACTACTTATTATTCCCTCACAATTTTTAGTTCTGACCGTAAATATCTTCTTATTTTTATTTGTATTCTATATTCACTTTGAAACGTGATTGATCACGACGGTCGAAAAATTCCACATTAAAGGATAAAATGCTTGTGTACCAAAGGTAGCTCGCTTCAATTTGATGCATATAGTTTATGACGGAGAATACTACTTATCACTCCGCCATAGTTTTTTAGTTGTGACTATGAAATATATATATATATATTTTCTTAATTACCACATTCATTTCTTATTTCCGACTAATTAAAATTTGCGCGTTGCTAGGAGATCCCACTTTGAAAATAAAATATTTCCTATCAAAAGAGCTAATTCTCAACCTAAACTTATAATTGATGATGAAAAATATTAATCTATTTATCACATAAATTTTAAATATTAAATCCGTCTTCTCGGTTATACTAAGTGATGAATCTTTCAGTTTAGAGGGGAATATCAGAGAGGAACAGAAAGAGTATGAGAAATTATAGCCCAATGTTATGGCTGGGCTTCAAATTGCTTCTCCTGGTCCAATATACTTGGGCATCAACAAGGTACTTTTCAGTCTCTAACCTGTCCATCAAACGACCGGTAAAATTCACAAATAACCACTTTTTAATCTTTCACAAATAAAAATTAAATATTAATTGAAGTTTGAAATTTTACAAGTAAAATTCTACGGTAACTTTAGTATAGTCAATGGTCAATCTACTAATCACTCTTTACGATCATTGCTACCAATTATCATTAATATCATCGAGGCAAATCAAAGTTTGAAAACGGTGTGATATTATTATCCAAATATAAATGTTAATAAAATTTTCGATGATGATTGAGGAATATCGTGTTGGACTAGTCATGACAGCTTGAGCAGTAACAAAATATAAGTATATAGATCATATATGATTATAATAAAACTTTAACACAAATGAAAAGAGCGACGTAGATAAATTTTTAACGGTTAAGATTACAAGTGAAAATATATTAAAATGATCCAAGTTTGATTCCCTAAGATAGTCATTTATCCATTTTACTTTTTCTAAAGTGCAAAACCAAATGTTTTAAAGCAAAAAAATTGTTTTGAACGATAACATTATGACCGACCCGGCTTCGGGTAGTTAATTACCCTAGCGTACTAACATGCCCCCATCGCACTCATTCATAGTAAGGCACAATTTAATAAAATATTATTTGTCGAGGTTTATATATATATATATAACTTTAGCACTGGCATTCGTACTCTCAAACATCTACGTTGTGTATCATAACAATCATCAATTACTACCAATAAATACAATTATTGTCATCAACTATATATCACCAACGACGTCATTATTCACCATCACCATTAACTATCACTACCAATATATCCAAAGATAATTATCGCCGAACACGATCACCATTACCTATCATCCATAATCAACACCATCCTCATTGTTTAAATCGCTAACTATCTCCGCTAGTCATTACCACCATCGATCATTAAGTATAATTTGTATAAATATTTTAGTGCTTTAATATTAGATTAACTTACTAATTTATTTAAATTTTTATATTTATTATTAAATTCAAATAAAAATAAATTCTTCATATTCAAATATCGGGAGAGTACAAGCATCCTTAATTATTTGATACTAATGCAATATACCTGGTATTACATAATTTATTCAGATTCAAACATCCAAATTTTAAAAATAATTTAATATTTATCATATATTAAGTTTATTTTTATAACCTTTTTATAAAAATTATTTTTAATTTTATATTATTTTTATACCTAAGAAATATTTGAAGGAAAAATATAAAAATAAAGTCTGAAGTCTTCATCGAGCTAAAATAACCTAAACACTAACCGTTAAAACCTGCAAACCTTCCGTTGAACTGTGAAGCAAATCTCTTACGAAAAAATCAGTAGAGTTTTTCTTTAATTCTTTTTTTTCCCTCTCACAGATGCAGAATTATTGAATTGATTGCTTATAAGTTTGCTTCATTGGATATGAAGATTGTTCGCAGAGACTTTGTTCCTGATGGCCCTGGTAGCGTCAAGGTAAACTTTTTTTCTCTTTAATTGTTTTTATATAATAAATTCGAGTTATTTTTGGTGATATTTTGATAACCCAGAAGAAGAAAACGATCAAATTTATCTGGGTATATTCTTTATAAAAAAAGAATTTCATGTTTTTTTTTTTGAATCATATAGATAGTTCCCGAAGAAGCGGATGATTTATGGGTTGCCTATAATTTGATAGCTGAAGGTGATACTGTCTTAGCTGTTACTGTCAGGTATTTTGATTTTTTCTTGATTTCAATTTCAATACACGAGGTATTGTAATGTTACTGTGACTCTGTGAGTGAGGTCTTAGCCTCTTTATGGGAGTGGGGGATAGGAGTAGTAATTTTACTGATGTGAACGAGAAATTTCCCACGAACAAGATGTATACAAAAAGTACCAGGTTTTATATAGTAATTGGTATCTTATAGGTGCTACAAGAATTTAGTAAAAATGCTATGTCTTGCCGTTATAGAATTTGATCAAGAAAGATGGAATCTTTTATGTTGAATGAACTCTTTGAATATGTGTGCCGCTATTAATTAGGTTCAAATTCAGTTCATTGGGAAGCTTGAAGCTCCTCACTTTGTTGATTCTTTCTTACACACACATGCACACACTACCCTGTTACAATGTGATGCATGTTTTCCTGAGTTGATTAAAAAGACTATTTTTTTTAATTAACATATTAATTGCTCTCGTTTTCCAAATGTCTAATTTTGTCATCAACTTTGTTGTTCTATTCATAATTAGCTAATTCTTAGATAGTGTTATCTTATCTTGACAATGTAATGTTCTGTGATTTGCGAAAGTAAACTATAGATAGTTAAGACTCTAATTATGAGTTGTACTAGATTCTAGTTAAATTTGTCTAAATTGGCCTGAGATGAGTTTAAATGGAGTAACATGGTTAGTGAGGATTCATATTAGCCGACCCCAACTTGGGTTGCAAATGACAATGTAATTAGAATGAAAATGATTTGCGGATATTGTGGAGCTTTACTGATTGTCAGGTTGATAATATTAGTGTTATTTTGTCGCTTAAGCTAATATGAAGAGTCATTATTTATATTAAGAGCAACTATCTTTTGCAAATTATGCTATGTGGCTCTTTGTTGACTGTGAACACAGTTTTTCTTATCACAGCACAACCTACTGGAAGCTGGTTGACTATTGCTTGTAATTTCTTGTAGGAAGGTCCTGAGGGAAGCTGCTTCTGGAGGAAGAGATGCTGAACGAGTGAAACTGAAATTGGAAATTAAAGTTGAGGTAAGGAAATATTTAGACATCCAACATCATTTAGCTGCGAAGCGGAAGTTTAACATTCTTGTTGACTGTTTAATTCATCTTGTAGTGTTAGTTCTGAATGTTAGTAAAATAAATTAGCAGATTGTACTGTCCCAAAGCTGAGGGGGAGAATAGTTTGATGCAAAAACTTACCCTTGTTAACAAAATGGATCTTAGGTCTACCAATCTCAAAAACTAGCTAAACTAGCTCATGAGGTGAAATAATTTCCCAAGACCATATAGAAAGTCCATCCCACATTGATGTGGGATAATTAACACCCCGCACGTCCGTGACTAAACATCTGGAACTTAGAGAATATAACTTGGGTCCAACATCGGGTAAACCAAGTATGATGGGTTTGACTTGATACCATGGTAAAATGGACTTCGCCTAAGTCAACTTTAAAGGATCAAAAAGTTAGCTTATGAGGGGCGCAGGATTGCCCAAGATCAAATAAGGGAGACCAAGTTCCCATCCACTACCGATGTGGGAATGTAATGCCCCCGAACAAAGGTGGGCCTCGCTAATCGGGGTGTGGACAATATAATTTGGATCCAAATCATATAAATTGAGAATTGGGATGCACCATGAGGCGAGGCTTGCCCAAGAGGCCAACACCATATAAGTAAATCCATCCCACACCAATGTGGGACAAATCGACACCCCCTTCTACAAACTTGTGGAGATAGGAATTTGGTCAAAGTGCAGTCAGCTGGCCCGTTGGTTTCTAAAATGCTGGCTCTGTGAGTACCTCTTATCACCTAGGATTCATAATGAAAAATTTGAAACTATTTATAAGCCATTGGTTTTCAGATTAAGCGTCCTGTGCTTGTCGCTGATTGTGTTCTGAAACCACTAGTATGATTCTAGTCAATCAAGGGATCTGGTGTTACGAAGCTCGGGCGATGGATGTCTGCAAATGCGAAGTGCAAAAACTTTTAGATACTGATACGGCAGATTTGAAGAAATCATCTTCTCATGACCTTTTAACTGCATGGTGATCAGGTGTAAGCCTGGTTAGAACTTGATCTTAGCTTCCAGCATAAGGCGTTTTAAGAGAGTTTGAAAGATGAACTTTGAAATCAATTAACTATAGAGAAGAATCTACTAAAGGATGCAGAGGAGACATTTCTTTGTCTTCCTTTTCCAATGTGGTCGAGATGAAGGATTTCTTGACAGTTTGATGAATTTTGAGGGATATCAATGCTCCTTTTTTCAACGAATCACAATAAATGCGACATTGATAATTTTGTTGCCATTGTAATGATAATAGTTGTAATGTGACTGGAAAGTGGGAAATAGATAGTGCTCTTTCTAGGGTTCTCATTTGAGTGTATTCCATTCCCATGTTGTATAATATAATTAATTTGGTGTTTTAGAATATTGAGTATGACAAAGAAGGTTCTGCCTTGCGTATTCGTGGGAAGAATATCCTGGAGAATGAACATGTGAAGGTGTGTATTCTTCAACTTAATCCTTTTGGATAAATTCCTTGCTTTGATACTGCAGCAAAAATCTCTAATTATTTTATTGCAGATAGGGGCCTTTCACACTTGAAAATTGAGCCACACAGACCTTTTGTGCTAAGAAAGGTACAGTGCTGCCTTTTGATTCTTTTCCTCCTATCACTCCGTGTTTTCGTTTAAAACTTTTGAGGTATATTATCTACATTTCAAAAGCTATCAAGCTGGTGGTATATTTACCTTAGAATTGCAGCTGTAACAAGTACAAAAGATTCGTAAATTTATCCCCGCCGTTATCCACGCCATTTACATTATTATTATGAAACCAACAAGCAAAAAAAAAAAAAAAGGAAGAGAACAAGTTACCTCTTTTTTCTTTTTTATAACCATGGTGTACGGGCTAGCTTGCACACCTCGACCACCCATGGGGGTACCTCCCACCTTCCACCTACAATTATTGGGTAACTTTGTCTATCAATATTTGGACAAATAAGAAGAAATTACCTAGTGGTTTTTTGCCTCCTCTGGGAATTGATCCTAAAATTCCATTGCTGTCAACCAATTTCATTGACCGTTGGACCACCCCTTTGGGTGCAGTTACTTAAAGCAACAAATTTCATTTGTCTAGACACTGATACCCCTTGAGGCATCTCCTGCTTCTGTCCTTTGACGTAGTCAGCACCATGCACAAAAGGTGTACATACGATACTTTCTTGCAGTCTCTAGATGGAACAACCCCTTCTATATTCATGATGATTCCCCCGTGATTATCGTCATAGCCAATTCCATGCCAAATAACCTTAAGAAATAGCTGTGCGTTTTCCAGCACACGCCAGAAAAGCATACCCCAAGTATATTGTCATTGTTTTCTCATAAACAAGCTTACAAAGATTCGAGAATTTCCAAGGCGTCACTGCTTATCAAGTTATTATTAACTCATAGCATCCATTATATGGACTCTGGTGAGAATAGCAAATATCCAATGTAATGAGGGGGTTAGTTTTTCAGCTTGTGTTCTTGTTGTTTGAAGGATCTATGTCTCCTTGTTCATACAACACTGGTACGGGTTGGAGCAGTAATAAGGTAAATGACGGCTTGAGTAACCTAGGTAGTGTAGACTTAAGTGATGCAACAATCTGGGTTCAGGTAGAGGAAATTCTTTTTGTATACATAGTGTACAAGAAATTTGGTAAAATTTCCTGAAATCTATTGCATTATACATAGTTGCTGCATAGATCAAGTATAACCAAGATGTTTCTTTTATATTAGAGGCTAAATGAGTCCTAGAGGATGATTAGGTCAATAATCAGGATATATTATTTTATATTATCCCAGACCAATGGTCCATAAAACAGAAGAAAAAAAGGACTGATAACTAACCCGAAGCCGGATCTGTAACTCCAAGAGCCTTATGCTATCATCTTACTTTAATTTTCATGTTGCACGATATTCCCAATTTATGAGTTCTTTTAAATTTGGAAAGCACCTCAAACTCTTCCTTACAGGAACATTGATTGTTTAACAAAGCAGATACAATCTTCAGTTTTGTGAAATAAGTTTCAAAATTTGATGATTCACTTAATTCTTAAAGTGACAGACAAAGGACTCTCAGGATATCTTTTTTAGATGACTTGGTTAGTTTAATGGAGATTGGATTTTCCATCCTCAGTTTCGGTAAACAGACTAGTGTTTCTTAATCGCTATTATTGTAAAAAAGAAGGTTTAGCAGTAAGAAGAATGAAGAGGAAAAGTAAGAAAATTAAGGTATGTGATAAAAGAAAAGATTCGAAATTAGAGAAAACAGATTACCATGTACTCAATTTTCTGATGTCCATTATCTGCCTTTTAGTATTTCCTCATAAAATAAATAAAAGTCATTTTAGATGTAACTAGAGGATTCTGTAGGAAATTAAAAGAGTACATCCAATCGAAATATACACGCCTGAGCTAAGAGTTACAGGTAAACTTGAAATTATGGATTGGGTACAGGCCGAATGAAATTTGCCAAAATTTCCTTTGCTGATAGATATATTATGTAAAAGGTATAAACTTTTCAAAAGAACGTCGTCTTAAAGGTATCCACGTTTTTGCCTAAAACTTTTGTTTGTGTATGGTCCTATCTTTGCATGTACACTAATTATTTTGAATTTCTTTGTATGGTAGTAACGCGATCGCTCTTTTCCTATTGCATCTGCCCTTCTGATTTTGTATGTTCGCTTGGTTAGCAAATTTATGAGCATGTGCTTTTTTTCCACCTTAATCTTACCTGAACAGAGTTGATTTATACAAACTTTTACACATATATTAGTGCTGACTTGGATTATCTAATTCAGGTGGTCTGGGACTCACTGGCACGTGAGGTTCTTCAAGCCGTTTCTCTGGTACTTTTCGAAGAGTGCCCTTTAACAAAATATATTTTTGTTTGTTCAAGTGCTGCCATTACCATTATCTGCAATATTAGGGCGCTTTAATTCATAGCTCGACTTTTGTCCACAGCTTATCAAGTTTTATAAATCTGTAGACTTGGCAGGTCTGCATAGGTTCAAGCTAGTTCAGCCAAATCCACTTCATCTAAAAATTATACTATTTATATGTGGAAATTATTTTTAAAAGAAACAAATTACGCCATAAATTAAGGAAAGTTGAATCTGTTTGACAAAAAGTGAGGAACGGAGGCCGGCTTAGATGGGTTCAACATGATCGGAAGGTCTAGAGTTCGAAACTAAGTTATGCGTTCAACACATGCATTGTGTTATTCTTCCAAAAACTAGGTAAATTAGTTGCTCCTATTGTAGTCTTTCCAAGGCCGCATCCACTTGCTTTGCAAAGCCACGTGAATATCACCGTGCCTCCACTTTTAATAATTTTTTTTGGTTTCTAAGATAACTATGTTAATTAAAAACTATTACAAGCATTATTTTTCAGTTTAGTTTATAGTACTACTATTGTTATTGTCTGCACTACTCAGTTTGTCACAATAAGAATTTTAGAGCTTGTAAATTTGTTAAATTTAACAAAATAGTAGAATTAAAGTGATGTTTTTCATGTAAAAAAATTTAAGATTTGTATGAAGTTTAAATCCAGAAAATGATCGTCTGTCCGTGATGGGTTGGGTGGTCCTTCATATACCTTGACAGAGATAACCTCAATATATTAGAGACATCATCTTTACATATATTAGGGACTATCTCTCGTCAAGGAGATATATTATGACCAAAATGATTCATCTCCATACATCAAGGACCATTTTGATCATTTTCTGCCTAAAAACCAGGAAATTCTAAAAGTAAGTAGATCTGTTGTTAAAATTTATTTTTTATATTTATATTTTTAATGTTTTACATCGCGACCTCAGAAAAAAAAGGAGTAGCGTGCAAAACCTTTTGAGGTTTTGTTATGAACCAAAAGAAACAGAACATGATAAAACTTGTTCGTTATTCCCTGTGTTGTTTCTGCTGTCAGATGTTGTTGAGGACTTAAGTCTCTGTCTGAATCAGTTTGCACAAATTCCTGGGTCCGCCACTGCCTGTAGATGCTTCGTTAATACATGGATAGATTAATAATCATTGACATGATTGTGAAACTGCTTTATAGGTGCATTTTTCTCGGATAGCTCGTTTCAGTCTAGGTGTTTTAGCCTTTATTTTTTTCAGAGGTTCTTGTTCACTCATACACTGGGAGGGAGAACATGGTTATTCTCTGCAATTTCGTGCGTTGGTGAGTGCTGTTGACTGATGAGAAGTTCCCCTACATTGTAGTTGATATTTCTGCAGTACTGCTTCCAACATGGATATGTGGTTTTGTACTGCTCTTAGATTACTGTTTCATTATGCTGAATATGGTTTTCCATTTTGATCATTCAGATCCTTCTGCAAGCGCTGATCTGGCTGTGGTTCTGATGCAAGAAGGATTATCACATACTTTATTGGTAAAAGGTAAGCTTGACAATCTTGATAATCCTTTTGAGTACAAGTTTTAACAGATTTTGAGTATCTCCTTTTCTTTTATTTAAACTAGATGTAATCATTTAAGAGGCAAATGAGGATGTCAGAATTTCTAGCTTGACAATCTGATAATCCTTTTGAGTACCAAGTTTTAAACAGATTTTGAGCACTCTTTTCTTTATTTAAACAAGATGTAATAATTTTGGGAGGCAAAATGAGGATGTCAGAATTTCTATTGTGGACTTTCATGAAAGGTTAAGGTTGAGTTAACTAGATTGTTTGGCATAATTTAGCCTTATGTACCGTCTTAAACGTTGTGTTAACAGCGTGACTATTACTCGCTCTCGTATAGAGGCTTCTATACCACGCAAGCATGGACCAGCTATTGCAGGTTATGATAAGGTACGTCTCCTTTTGTTTCAGCTTTTGTATTATTTAATTATTTTGAACATGGCATCTCAGTGAAAGTGATTTCTTTTAACTTTGATTTGCAGGCGTTAAATAAGTTCTTTGACAATGTTCTACAGGTAGACTTTGCCAACTTTCTTGATGTTGCTTAATGTCCATAAGCAAATATGCGACAGGTTCTTATTTCTTTGCAGGCCTTTGTCAAGCATGTTGATTTCAAAGTAGTTCACAGCTGTGATTGCAAGTCCAGATTCACCAAGGTATTTTTTTTTTGTTTTCTTTTTTTTTGTATAGTTACACTTCTTTTGGCTAATCATACTTTCATGCTATGTTACAACAGAAAGGGAGCATGCATATCTAAGTATATCTCATTGCATATGTTATTCAGTTGTGATATTCACTCTTTTTTTGTGTTCAATGCAGGGATCAGTTTCATCGTCACCTGTTGTTGGAAGCCGAGAGGAGGCAGCTAAGACCTATAATAGAAAATAAGTCACGCATACTTTAACCATACAACCTCGGATACAACATGCACATCAGTCTCTTTTCTTTTTTTCCCCTCATCCCCTCATCTGACATCTCAAATGATACTTTGTCAATACTTATGTGCAAATGCATAGGGATGTTAGACGCGCTGTAAATCTGGAACTGACAAATATGTTGCAATTAGCTTTTAGTGGCACGATTCTGTCCTCAGTACTGCTATTTTTGTACAAATAACCTCATTATTTGTCTATTTGTAGTTGATATGTATGACGATGATTTAAAAATGTTTGTCCAGCACGGTTGTTTAAACCCAAGCGATTTTTTCCTGGTTCACAGACATAGTTTGAAAGAGGTTCTGGATGCCCCAAATGTAATGAATATGATAAAAGATACAAAAGCTGCCAAAGAGGTACCTTTTTACCCTTGCTCATCTTAATATGATCTTTATTCTTTATAATTGTGTTTGTTAAAAGTCTTTTCTTACTCTTTGGGAATTACAGTTTCTTCTTCTCTTCCAATCTTAATCAGGTTCAAGCCCTAAAGGAATTTTTCAACATGCTTTCAAATGTTAGGTTCTATCCTTGATCTCTTTGTTTTATTTGTATGTTCCTTAATAACTTCGGGATATTTCAGATTGTTGTCTTTCATATGATAAGAGTACAAGCAGATTGTTCCGCTTTGAATTTATGTTGCTTGCTTTTTTTGGTGTTTATTTTGTCTATCTGTTGTGAAAGGCTTAAGAACTTCAAATAAAAGTCGAGGTATTTCACGATGCATGACAATATCCCTGTTTAAGGAGACCAAGGTGGACTAATCTGAAATATTTCATGACTAAGAACATACATGTTTTACTAAAATGGGCAGCTAGTGATATTGTTATCTCTGTCTGTGCCTTTTTCAGGCCTTTCTACCAATTGAATGCTGAATTCATTTGCAACCTATCTTGATTGATTTTGTTTTCAGCAAGGATCTGTCATAATTATTTGATATCCAATCATCAGCAACTTTGGACTTTTATTAAATTTTAGGCCATCTCAGTTGTATACTTCTATCTACAGATTTTATGTGCAGTTTTACTGGAGTAGCAAGAGGAATATCTGTCTGCAATGCTGAGCCATATTGATATGAGAGAGCTAGCTGAGAGAAATTATCATCTGATGCGCCCTCCCCTTTTACTTTTTGCAGACAGAATGTAACAAGGAAGTCTGAATTAAATATGTATGTTTATCTCCAGGTTTATAGGATATTTAGGGCTAAAAACTAGAGTTTGATTACAATTGGAATGTTAGGATATAGAGGTCTTTTTGCAAGAGTGATTGCCTGTTTGGAACAACTCCCACCCCCTTCCCCTTGCGCACGCATATTTTATGAATTGTGATATTCATTTGATATATATGCATGCCACTTTTCATGCTCTGAAGTAACTAAGAAGGATAACACCTTTATTTTTTAAAGTTTTCTCCCCCTCTTTTTAAGAACTACTTGTAATAAAATGTATGTCGTCCTTTTTACTGAATCTCTTAACATTTATATGAATGAGCTTCACCATATATGAAGTATACTTCCACTTGTCAATAGAAAGATCGAAGATCCCTGTAGTGTGTTCCTTTCCCGAAACTTATGGAAGCTTGCTACTCTATTGGGACTTTTCTAGGGATCCTGATCGTGTGCATGCTATAATCAAAGCATGTTGAAGTTGCTCATGAGCGAATGGCTATCCAGACACTTCTCATTACTGACGAGCTCTTTAGGTAAGTATCTTATCAGTCCCAGGTTGAACTAATGGGTTTATGAGCACAAAAATTAACTGATTGCTGTATGGATCAAGATATAGTTTGATAACAAGTTTGTAAACTTGTAAGGCATATTTCTAGTTCTTAAGCATATCTATTTACGTAAAGCTTAGCTTTAAAATTGACATCTTTGGTGCATAGGATTTGTCAATTTCATTGTTGTCACTTCTCATATGTGAACATGTATAACTATTTAGCTTCATATCTCAATCAATTATATATGATTCATTTCACTCGTTCCGTGTATATAGTTGGTTCATTGTACATGAGGAATATCGAACTTCTTTTGATCTGTTGACAGAGTTCTGATGTAGCTTACGAGGAAAAAGTATGCCAATCTGGTTGATTCAGTCATGATTCAGGTGGTACTGCTCTCATTTTCTCATCAATGCATGTTTCAGGAGAACGTGAGTATATAGTTACTTCCTGTTAATTTCCTTTTCCTCCCAGCATTTACGTCTCTGCCTTTCCCAGTCGGAATTTATTAGTAGTGCTTTGCAGAACAAGTTTCTTGGAAATAGATTCATCTAGCATCATCAAAGTGATTTGAATCGTATTTCCTTGCCCATGCACAAGTTCATCGTCACATTCTCACTTTAAATCTTTTTCCTTCCCGCGAACACATTCTTTACTGTATATTTGGTTAGGCTGATTAAAGTACTTTAAGGTCGGCACAGAACTCACACAGCTAACAGGCATTGCTGCAATCCTCGTTTCCTTTGCCGGAATTGGAAGACATTGAGATGTGATGGACGAAATGCCCGTCCATCGGTAATGAATGTTATCTGCACTCTTTAAAATGCCAGCCCCCACACACCAAAAACAGAGACTATTCACTATAAAATGAAGTGAATACACAGAAGCTGTAATGGCTTTTTTTTTAGGGAGGTGGAAGTAACATCATTAACTGATGTTGGGGTCGTGTTGTTGTACATTCGAGTTTTGTCTTTTATTTAAAAAAATTTAATTAAAATGTAATATATTATCGACTATAGAGGGGTACTATATCATTATAACGGTATTTTTCATCGAATATGTTGGTTGTTAAATGAAGTTTTTCTGTTAAAAGAGTATTTTATGTACTCTTTTGTCTGCTTATTTTATGTTTAGTTTGGTCTGGAAGTACAATACTAGAGGGTATTGTTTATATTTTCATAAATAATCTCCTTTGGTTTCGAATTAATAAGTTAATAATCACAATTCTTGTCCCTGTTATGAACCATCAAACCCCTACTTATTTGGTCGATTAATTCAGATTTGCATCGTCTAAAAGAGTAAAGAGGGCGGTTCTCTTAATTGTGACATCACCTTCTTTATTCTCTGATACAGGCTGACGAGCGATGGACAATTCGATATGAGTTTACTTCATATTAAAGAGTCTTTCTACCTCACACAACTGCTAAGAGGCAGCGTTTACGACATTCTACCCTTCGTATTCCTACTTACGATCATATGATATGCTGTTTTTGCTGGATATGAGCGAACTCCAAAGCGTCGACTCTTTGTAACAACTTGTCCCTAGTGTCTTTGAACGAATTGAAAGACCCTCTCTCACGAAGGTTTATACTATCAAACAACTCTTTTGATTACGAGAAGTTATCAAAAAGAATGAATGACCAGTAGAGGAAAAGTCATAAAATTTGAATCTATTCAAAGGAAAAACACTCTTTAATTTTTATTTGATACGGGACAAGATTTAACTTAACAACAAGTTAGATGATTGTCAAATTTGTGGATCAAAATTTAACGACCGCTAGGATTTCAATCACAAGACTTCGCCACAAATCCCGACGAATTGCCAGGATCTTTCAACAACACGTTTCTACTTTAAAACTAATCTAAATTATTTCAAATAAACTTCAAATTTGATATTTAGGCTTCTAATGTCAATCCCTATAATTTCAGTTATTAGATTCAACTCAAGCTTTCAAAAAATTAATAGACCTCTGGAAGAAACATCATAGGAAGAGGAAGATAGTGAGGAATTTAAATAACTACATAAAATATTAGTAGTTAAATTTAAAATTTAAAAATATTTTTAATATTTTTAATATTTTTATGTTTTTATATTAATTTTAATGAATTAAAAACTTAATTATAATGAATCAAATATTGTATTCGCCTCTGTCCTGTGGGGTCCCCCCTTCCTTATTCTCTGGTATTTCCTTTTTTATTAATTTTTTTATATTTTTTCTTTTTTTCAATTTTATATTTAGGTGTTGAACAAACATGACAACTATAAATAATTACTTGCCGTCTTAGTAAACCAATTTCTCTACGTTATGATTTATGAAGTAGGTTGGAAAATCATGGTAAAGGAGCCTCATGTTTCAAGAATACGATCAATAACGGAGTTAGAATTTTTCAGTAATGATTCAATATATAAAAGATAAATATAAGAAAAAGTTAAAAAAAAATCAACATTTATTAAATATATATAAAAATAATAATTTTGATATTTTATATGTGTTATAATTTTCTAGCCGGGCGAGATGGATGAACTAAAAAATGAAACTAAAGTTGAAACTACGAAGATTGATCTTGTAGAATTATGTACTAGATTTAAATTATATATACCTACTGAGTAGTTAATCTAATTTTAATATGTACTAATATATGAAAGTTAAAACTTTTGTGTACTTATAAGAATCTTCTCGAAGTATGTATACGTTCAATTCACTTTGATTGATTAGAGAGGAAATACCATATGATTTAGTCAACTGCATATCTACTAGGTCTCATTTGAATTAGTTGGGCTCGATTACACATGATGTGAAAAAAATCTACTCGTATTCAATGTTTGAGACAAATAATTGAATGCTCTTGACTATGTTTTAACTACTCAATTATAATTAAATGATATAGAGTTCGGAGCCTAATAGGTAAAATTTGATGAAAAATACCAAATAGGTAATTGTTGCAGGGAATAGTACCAAAGGGGTAAGGCGCCGGACGTCTCACCCCCCATTTTTTCTTCTAACACCATCCGCTTCTTCCGAGCCGTGGATAAGCGGAGCGCCGCTTTTTTCATTCTTTGTTTCAGAGCGTGATGCCCGCTAATTTTTTCCACTTGTCTCCACGCCAAGCTCACTTTTTTTTTTTTTCCAAATCTTGTTTTAGGTTGGAACTTCCCGCGCCCACTTTCTTTCTTTTTTTTTTTCTTTTTTAATTGATTCCAAAAGAATACCGGTGGGACAAAGAAAAATCATATCGTAAGTACTTCCTCCATTCTTACTTGGTGATTTGGTACTCCTCTTAAAAACATTTGTATTAGCTATAGCAGTTTATTTTACTAAATTGTTTCTATTAAATATACTTGTGATTTTAAATTTGATTATTAGCATTGTAACGAGTTATTTAATGATCATCACTAAATATTGAAAATATAATTTAAAAATTATTTTTCTAAAATTACTTAGTAAAGTAAAATTGTTAAAGTTAAAAAAAAAAGAGAAAGTGGGCGAGGAAGTCCTCGCCCTAAAACAAGATTTGAAAAAAGAAGAAAGTGGGCACCGTTTCGAAAAAAAGAATAGAAATTCGAGCGCGGCATCCCACGCTCTAACAAAGAATGAAAAAAAGAAGCGAGGCGTTCCGCTTATCACGACTCGGTAAGAAGTGAAAAACGGACGAGTTAACAGAAAAATGAGGCGGAGGCGTCCAGCGCCTTACCCCTTTGGTATATTCCTGAGCACACTATCTATTTGATATTTTTTATTTTGATTGGTTTTTTAATTTTTAATTTAAAGTATAATTTGTATATTTATTTTATTTTGCAAATATTTTAATTTAATAAATTAAAAATATTTTTAATTAAATACTAAGTGCACATAATCAATTTTTTAAGCTCCGATATTTCTGCGTATTGGCCGGCAACAATTGTGGATTTTGCGGAGGTCCACAATACACTAATTTTCAATTATAAATTTATAATTGAATTAATTGACTCAAAGCTGAATTTTAACATTTATAAGTAAAGTTGTTTTGTTTTTTTATTTTAAATTTCTTGTTTTTGTATTGATTATTTTATACATATTGAATATTCTTTTAATAGAAATACATGATTTGAATAAATATTATTCGGCTCTATCGAATTCGTAATTCAAATTGTATGTGGCTCGCTCTATTTTCACCTTAAACAGATATTTTAACCCGAGCCATGAAATGAAAAACTGTAATAAAGCAAACATCTTAATTAAATAAATATTAAAATCTTAATTTAAATTAAATAACCTCTAAATCAAAATATCAAATAGTTAAACAAAGGAGATTACTCATTACTCTTAACCCACTAGCATGGTTTTTAAATATTTTTGTTGAAGATAACAAACTTTTACCCAATTTAAGTGATGAAAATAAGGCAATTATTTAATGATTGTGTATTAATTTTCATAATTTTGCTTCAAACTAAGATAATGGATTTCACTCCAATTTAAAGTGTTATCGGCTTCAAATCTTGAGAAAAAAGAAATTTATAATAGACAATATTTTTCTTTTAAATAAGTATTACTAGCGAATTTACTAGTGGATTAATTCTAAATATCAGATGGTTTAACAAAGGAGATTACTTGTTGCCTTCTTCCGCTTTGATGATCTCTTCGTATTTTTGTCTTTTAAATAACATAAGACTATATTGAATACTCTAATCTATCCTTATTCAGAGAAATCAATTGACAACCTAGGTAAACTCCTAATTTAGACATGAAATTAGGTATTTCGGACTCCTATTTGATCAAATATCTAGCAACTAATACTTATATTTCTTTCGATTTATCGAAAAATTAATATGATATATAGAAATTATGTACCAAAAAAGGTTTTTGTGGTTTGGGCAAACAAATGAAGAGTACAACTAAAGTAAAGCTGGGCCAAACCAACCAAAGTTGACACAAAGTAACAAGTACCAAGAAACGATAACATTCCATGAAAAACTTAGCACGTTTGACCATTTTACGGCATTCAGACAGACAAAATTTTAATTTATGATTTTTAAAAATAATATATTATTTTTTTAAAAATGTTTTATTATTTAATTTAGGATTTTAAAATTATTTAAATTGTTCAAAATTGGTAACTATAATTTCTTCGATTTCTACTTACATATACTCATATAATGTAATTACGACTTTAATTTTTCAAGAAATGCCTCAATTATATCATATTATCTTACATATGTGTAAATAATCAAAAATAAAGTATAAACATGCAAATTTCTTCGTTAATCAATTATATATAAAAAGCCCCATTTCAATTAAGATAGGATAGTCAAAGTTCGTTGTCAAAATAATTAGCTTTGTACTAATATTATCATATATATTTTCTAGTATTATAATAACATATATGAATTGTATATATAATTATGATTTATGTACTATTTGATATTCTTCTTAATATATCAAATATCAAATTTTTTAGAAATACATACCATATATTATATTGGGCGAAAATCGTTTTCTATCCTCCAACTTCGTTTAAAAATCAAACCCCTCAACTTCAACAATAAAGACACATTCCCTTCTATCTTAATTGACTTTTTGAATATTTGTCTTACCCTTAAATTATCAACTTTTTCTTTTTCTTTTACTTTAAAATCATAACTTTTTTTTTTTCAATCTATATAAAAATTTAATAAAATTAAAATTACTTTTAGAAAAATAAATAATTGAACATAAGTTAATGATGTTTTATAATGAAGTAAATTAATAGAATAAAAAAATAATTGTATTAATAATAATCAAAACTCTAATATTTATTTATATAAGTGAAAATAAAAGATAATAATAATTTTATAAATATATCTAAATGCATGAAATACAAAAATGAATAAAATAAAAACAAATTTAAAAATTATAATTTACGAAATATTCTATTAATAATAATCAAATTTATTTATTTATATGTAAACAGTAAGTGATAAGAAAAGTGAGAAACATAAACACACGTATTACGCATGCATATACATATATACATATTTAGTGCATATAATATTTTAATAACAATATTAAAAAATAATACTAAATAGCATTAGATTTTATGACAAATTCATAAAAGTATTGTTCTACTTATAATGTTAGTGAATTTAGATAAGAAACTATAAATATCTAGATTAAAAATAAATATTATTATATAATATAAAAAGAATATTACATAAATAAAAGATTGAAAATAATAAAGATAAAACAAATATTTTAAATGTTAATTGGAAGATAAATAAAAAAATATTTATTATTTAAAATTAAAAAATAATTAATTTTTAAAATTTAAAAATTAAAAAATTTTGGGGTTTTTTTTTTTTTATGAATTTTGAGTTTTTTTAATTTTTTATTTTAATTTCAATAATATGATATCTTCGATATACCACGCCCACTCTAGTTCACCCTAGTTTGGAAAATCCGACCAAAGCGTTTTTCTTGTGGGTTCGTCCGAATTTATCATTATATATATGGCAACTAAGCATATTTATGGAAAAAGGCTGTACATATATAACTTTCACTTTATTTTACTGACTAGATATATTGAAACACTATTTAAAATATTTATTAGTTTAAAAAATACATTAATTATTTTAATTAATTTTTAATACTTAAAAAAGAATTAATTGAAGTTTTAAAAAAAGAAAAAATTAATTATATATTTTTAAAAATTAATAAAATTATATTAATCAAATTATTATCTCACCTAATTTTTTCAGATGTATAAATCTTAATTGGATTTTCTTTTTCCCACTAAATAAATAAAAACCCATAAAGGGTGACAGACCAATTCTCATTTGTTATGCTCTAAATCTAAATTTGTTACTATGTTATAATCAAGATCTCAACTTTTTTTTTCCTTCCTTGTATGTAAATGTATGTAACCTTAGTCACTAAGCTGTTCTTGGACCTTCTCAATGGGATAGCAAAAATCTTCTGAATATTTATCCAAAGTTCAAGACTTTTTCTCTTTCTTTGGATACTTTGGCTTTTGCTTTGTCTTTTTCTTGGTTTATTTATCTACTTGGATTGGCTGTTCAATCTTTTATCCATCCATGGCTGCTCAGTGATTCTTGAAGGTTGATTTAGTTGTTTTTCAGTTTAGTTATTTGCTGATTACCTGAAACACTTGATTGTTGTGTTGTTTCAGAGATTTTGTTTCAAGTTTAGTTCCAGCTAATTGGATTATATTTTGGGTTCATCTTGTATCTTGATTTGCTAAGCTTGAAGTTGAACAAGTTTTTGGTTTTAGTACTTTTTTGACTACTTTTGAGTTTGATAAAAGAGGGTTTGACTTTTTCTGGGTGGTGGATTATTTGGTTGAAGCAATCAAGATCTTGTTGGATTTTGCGGGGGCACTAATAGAGCTATTTTACAGATATATGATTTTAATGTTTGAAACTGGAGAGAGGGTAAAGAGACTGAGGAACTGAAGAGGTGAATTTAGGAATTAGGACCAAATGGGGAACACTTGTGTTGGGCCAAGCATTTCTAGAAATAGATTCTTGCAGTCAGTTTCAGCTGCAATGTGGCCGGCTCGGGTGCCGGGTGACTCTGCTTCCACCACTAATGGTGATAGTGCTAGAGGTGAAACAGCAGAATCTGGAAAAGATCCTGATTTGCCAGTTCAAAATAGGGCACCAGAACAGATGACAATGCCTAAGTCTGAACAGAAGGAAGTGGAACCGGCGAAGAAGGAAGAGGAACCGGTGAAGCCCAAGAAGCCGGTACAGATGAAGAGGGTAGGTAGTGCAGGCCTTAGGACTGATTCTGTATTACAGAAGAAAACTGGCAACTTAAAGGAGTTCTTTAGTATAGGAAAGAAATTAGGACAAGGACAATTTGGAACTACATTTAAATGCATCGAAAAAGCGACAGGGAAAGAGTATGCTTGCAAATCAATTGCCAAGAGGAAATTGTTAACAGATGATGATGTTGAAGATGTTAGAAGGGAAATTCAGATAATGCACCACTTGGCAGGGCATCCGAATGTTATATCAATAAAAGGGGCTTATGAGGATGCGGTAGCCGTTCATGTAGTTATGGAACACTGTGCCGGAGGTGAGCTTTTCGATAGGATTATTCAGCGGGGGCATTATACAGAAAGAAAAGCAGCGGAGCTCACAAGGACTATTTTTGGAGTTGTAGAAGCTTGTCATTCTCTGAGCGTCATGCATCGTGATCTGAAGCCTGAAAATTTTCTTTTTGTTGATCAGAAGGAGGATTCACTTCTCAAAACTATTGATTTTGGATTGTCAGTTTTCTTCAAACCAGGTACTTAATTTGATTAGTTTGTAGTTACTTTGGTGGAAGCTGCTTTAAGATACCTTCTTGATTAACGAGTGCAACGAGCATGGAATTTATCATATGGAAAAGATGATCGATGAGAAACATGGATTTTGCGTGTTAGTTCTCGCCATTCATGATGCAGAATCTATTGGACTTTGTCCAAGACTGTATCTTGATTTAGATGCAGTTCAATTCCAATTTACCGGCACTCATATTGTATTGAACTCTCTTGATAAACCTCCTGTATAACCATCTGATGCAATTTGAATCTTTTTCTCCTCTATGATATGTTATTCATTAGTTGTAGTGATTAATCTCCTGAAACAGCCTATTTGTTGATGTATCCTTTTTCAGGTGAGAGATTTACTGATGTTGTTGGCAGTCCTTATTATGTTGCACCAGAAGTTCTCAAAAAACGGTATGGTCCTGAAGCTGATGTCTGGAGTGCTGGTGTGATTGTGTACATATTATTAAGTGGAGTGCCTCCTTTCTGGGCTGGTGAGATTCCAAAATCATCAAAATTGAAGATACATGTCTTCTTTACTTTATTCTGCAATTCACTCTGTTCAGTTCTGCAAGTTTACATTTCCATTAATATCCTAGAGGAAAATACTTCTGTGTTACTTTAGCTGAAAAAGATGATATGATATTCTCAAAGCTTGGGGGGAAACTTTCTCCAGGACAGGAGAAGTATTTAAGAACTCCTTATTTAAATACTCCATTCTGAGACATTGAATCATGGCCATAATCATATTACCATTTAATCAATAGGATCCTGCCACAAGATTCCCTTCATGCATATGTTGGGCTAAGTCAACCCAATAATATTTTTAACATGGTGTGATATTGTCCGTGTTTGGCCAAACCTGCATGGTTTTTCCCAAATAGACTCACTCCATTGAGAGTATCTTATATATAGTTTCCAAACCTTTTCAACTTCCAATGAGGGACTTTGTTTGTACACCAACAATTTCCCCCTCCAGATAAGTTCCACATGGTCCATCACCATGACCCACGGATCTCCCCCTTTAATTAAGTCCCACATAACCCATTACCACGATCCACGAGTCAATTTTCAAGATTTACCGTGTGCCACCCCACATGTCCGAGCATTTATGGCGATTGGAGCCCAAAGCTAGCTTCTTCTTGTGCGCCTGCTTCTCCAAGCTACCTTTGGCATGGTAAAGGTGGCAAACCGAGCCCCACACCATCATGCTGTCATCTCCATACTTGTCGTCGAACCATTGGGTCTAATACGAACTGTCGGGCTAAGTCAATCAATGATATTCTTAACATTGTCTGGTATTTTCACAAAAAGCCTCACTCAATTAAGGGTATCCCTACACCTTCTATGTAACTTCGTAATCTTTTCAACTACCTATGTGGAACTTTGTTCGCACACTCTATGCATAACATCTCTCTCGCACTCTTATCCATCTTTTTTTCGCTTATTCATTACTACTTTCAATCTCTTTTCCCGCAGTTTACAATAGGTCAGCTGAAATTTCCATAGTTCTTGCTGCCTTTGTGTCGACTTCTGCTGCTGACCCTGAAGGAGTCAAAGGCAATTGCCAGAAAATTGGAAACTTCCTTTTTATGCATACACTTCAAAGAAAAAGAATAAGTGCATATTCAAAATAAGATCTATATTCATAAACTAAACCATTTTTGTCAGCAAGGGAAGTAAAGTGAAAAAGGAAAATGGAAAAGGTTTTATGGAATCCCAATGCTGCTCTTCCAATGATGTCTTATCTTTTTATATGATTTCTCTTTACTAATATATTTTATCATACAGAAAATGAGCAAGGAATATTTGAACAAGTCCTGCATGGTGATCTTGACTTCTTGTCAGATCCATGGCCTAGTATTTCAGAAGATGCAAAAGACTTGGTCAGGGGAATGCTTGTTCGAGATCCCAGAAGACGTTTAACTGCTCATGAAGTCTTGTGTAAGTATTCTCTCAACAGTTTGTCCTATCTAATATTTGAGTTTAACATGTCTACCTGTTTAGATGATATTGGATTAAATTATAGTAGTGGGAAATGGTTTTACATTTCTACATTGGTAATTCACATATGCTAGCTTAAAGCTTCTTATAGGATGTGTCCGGTATGGGGGATGTTTACCAGGAAATGTTTTTCAATATTCCCATGTTTGGTTGGTCAAAATGTTTTGGAAAACATTCTCTAGGAAAACAAGATCCTTAAAAATGAGGAAAATGACTTCCCTAATGAAAGTAGGGAAAACAAGTTCCATAAGTGACATTCCAAGTTCATTGTCTCTTCCTCACCCACCCACGCCTCAAACCCCCACCAATCCCAACACNCAACACAGCCACCCCTGAACTCCCACCCGCATAATGTGTTGCTAGATTACATATAAATGCTTTTGGGATGATATATTTTTTCTTACTTACTAAATGCTAGAAAATGTGTTAGAAACCCACTTATTTTCCTAGAAAACAAAACACACCCATAGTCTGTCTGATTCTCTCCCTATCTCTCCCAAGCTGTTTGCTAATCTGTTACTCTTTCATGTACCATCATATCATAAACAATTAACTCGTCCTCTGAGAAATTATCTATTTGAGGGATATCATGACTGATTATAAATCACAAATTACTTTCAAACCAAATATTATAAATATCAAAATATTAAACTCGCTTCAACTCATATTAGATAAGCAATGGATGTAAACACAGTGGCTCTTGTTTCCTTTGTTTCTTCTTCTAGTGCTGAACTTTGTTACTGGATTGAGTTTTTAAAATTTGACCGGAGTGTGTGATAAGGATTCAGATTTTATCCACCCCCAAACTATTTGGGGTTGGCTAGATGGAATACAACATCATTGTGCTCTAATTTGGCTTGTTTCATTCCAATACGGGATACTCAATAATCTCCTACTATTATATGTTCTATTTCATAATTGATCATGTAATTGTGCTAATGTAATGGAGAAGTTACACTCTGGCCTTGTGGTTTATATTTTGTATTCCCTAGCATCCTTTGATTATGAACTTAATCCTTCCTCTCAAGACAATGAATTTGGATAAAAGTTAACTGTGATTTGATACCTCCGTAGGCCATCGCTGGGTTCAAGTTGATGGTGTGGCTCCAGATAAGCCTCTCGATTCTGCAGTTCTGAGTCGAATGAAACAATTTTCTGCAATGAACAAGCTCAAGAAGATGGCTTTGAGGGTGAGTCTATAGATTCACAAACACATCCAAGAATCTTACAAAATGTGGATTGAAACTAGTCCACTAAATTTTGTGAGTTACACTCCTCTTGCAGGTCATTGCTGAAAGCCTATCTGAAGAAGAAATTGCTGGTCTGAAAGAAATGTTCAAGATGATAGATACAGACAATAGTGGTCAAATAACTTTTGAGGAGCTCAAAGTTGGATTAAAAAGAGTTGGCGCTAATCTCAAGGAATCCGAGATCTATGATCTTATGCAAGCAGTAAGTATCAGAAATGATTCTTAATTTAGTTTTTTTTCAGACCTACGATATAATTCAAGCAATAAGTCTGATATCTATGATGTAAAAAGAGATAGAAGAGGTTGAACACCATCAGCACCAGTATTTCCTTCATCCAACTTCTTATTCACTTATTTTTTTAAGAAAAACAAATTTATTTATCGACTGAACTGAAATTTTGTTCTCTGGAGATATTCAAGATTTTTTATCGGTACATTATTGCATTAATTTTACTGGTTAAATTGCACGATCCTTTAGTATCATCTTTTCTTCCTAGAAGTTCTCTGCCCCACTCTCCACCCAAAAGACATGCTCTTATTACCTGTTATTTCGAAGAGCTTGGTAAATATTTCAGTCTATGTCGAGATAAAAACCTTCATGGGTAGAATCATCTAAAGAAGTCAATTATTATCCTGACTTGGATAAGATTTTTACTGTGCAATAAGAATGAAGAAACATCATTTATGTTTGGGGACAACAAAAATTTGAGAAAGTGTTTTAAATGCTACAATTAGTTTTCATTAGTTCCTACAAATGTCTCTGACGAAAGATCATTGCTAATTTCTCAAAGCTGTTTGTATCATGTGAAGAAACTATTTACACTTAAATGTTTACGTTGGAGAAGAATAACGAAGATGTCTGTCATTATGAAAAATGAAATAATTAGTTAGTCAGCCTCTTCTTTACACAAAGGAAGTACCAAAATGAACAAGTGAAAAGTCATATTTCCTGTACTTCATAATTGATGATATTTTCTCAATGACTTGGAGAAAAAGAAACATGAGAATGTTGAAGGGGTTGAAAGACCAATATAGAAACCTAAAAGGTTCCCTTGTTTATTACTCACTCCGTTTCAATTTATTTGTCTTACTTTCCTTTTTAGTCCGTTTCAAAAAGAATGTCTCTTTTCTTATTTGATAACTCTTTAAGTTTAATCTTCTATATGGCATGTTTAAGATCACAAGATCAAAAGATATTTTGGTACATTCAGCATATCTTTAATTTAAGACCACAAGATTCAAAGGTCTTCTTTACTTTTATTAAACTCCGTGTCGAGTCAACACCAAACAAACAAATGGGAACGGAGGGATTATATTTTTAGTCCAAGGAAAAGATTCCTATGTGTAATAGCTGGATAGATTCTTGAGAATTACAACAATCACTATGTCTCAATCCCAAGCTAGTCAGGTTCGGCTCCGTGAATCTTCAATATAAAAAATGCTCCTTTTGGAGATTCTTGAGAATTTTGCTAGATAAATTTGACACCATCTTATCTATCAAAAAGTAAGTTTGACACCATATTTGGTGCAAATCAATAGAAGTTCCTTTCATGAATTAAAAAAAAAAGGATACCTATTTACAAGTACGAGACACAATATTATAATGTTTGTCAAATATGAGCACTAATACTCATGCACACGTGACTAATGTGGCTAACATTGTCTGACATAACCGACTACTTAACTATTCAAGGCCATGTCCTAAATAAAACTAACACCTAAAGCTTTACTCAAAAGATAGAGAAGTTCAAAGGTCAATTATGTAAAAGGTGAAAACTTCACCTCAGGGATTTGAGAGTTTGAATATAGTAGGATTGCCAAAGGGTAAAGGGGACAGTATGAAGCTAATATTAGTAAATTGGAAATAAAAAATTGTAACTTGTGAGCTTACGTGTGATATAGTCGATATGGTCAAGAAGAAGTCAGACAGAATGATTTGGCCTTTGATAATACTCTCTTTTCTCTGTGTTGGTTCCTATTGGTACAATACTTCATCAGCTCATCATCAAATCTTAGGATTCATTTAGCCTCATGACATCCTTACAGCTCATGCTCAACTAAATGATGGCGACCTCAAGTAACTATCCGTCTTGTCTGAAATTGCAGGCAGATGTTGATAACAGCGGCACAATTGATTATGGGGAATTTATAGCTGCAACATTACATTTTAACAAAATTGAAAGAGAAGATCATCTATTTGCTGCTTTCTCTTACTTTGATAAAGATGGCAGTGGCTACATCACCGCTGACGAGCTTCAACAAGCTTGTGAGGAATTTGGTATTGGGGATGTCCATCTGGAAGATATGATAAGAGACGCTGATCAGGACAATGTAAGTTTTATTTTTGCTCTCCTTCATTTATTAATGTTTGAAACGGGACTGAGGGAGTTTAACAAGCGACTGCATAAGGGCTGACAATCAGAAGGTTTGATCCTCTGATAAGGCTCTTTAAATGGATTCAGTCGAACAAGGTAACGAGTCTAAGGGAAGGATCAAGCTTGAAAGGAATGGACGGGCGTAAGAGACTTCATTTTCTAAAATTTCAGATAGTTTATTTCAACAATCTAAAGCTTCTTTGTTTCTTCGGAAACTTCATAGTTCCTGCTACTACTTCCTTAGCTCTTTTGGTAGATAGTATTGGACCTATTGGTTGACATTTGACAGGGGCTTAAACCGAAATCATCACTTAAAGTAGAAGGATACTCAGCAATGACTTCTTTGTTGGTTAATAGTGATATTACCTTTCTCTTACCATTAAATGATGATGTTTATAGGAGCAACACAGGCTTATAATTTCATTCATGGCAATATTCTCTTCTAAAAATTTTCAGGATGGGCGCATTGATTACAATGAGTTTGTCGCCATGATGCAAAAGGGACATCCGGTGAGTGGTGGTGGCAAGAAAGGTCTAGAGCACAGTTTCAGCACCGGATTTAGAGACGCTCTAAGACTTTAGAGCCTTTGCCTTTCAAGAAAGGTCGTCATTTCCTTCACTAGTACTTGCCAAGCAGCAACCTTGCTTTTCCAGTATACTTCATGATTCTTTCCAGTTTTGCAAAAAAAATTCCTCTCTTTTCCCCCTCCCAAACTCTGGCAGTGAACTTGCTGTTATTGTGTGTAACTCTGGAGGTAAGGAGATTAAAATCCACCTTTTGGTAATCCTGTTTAATCTCAATCTTCTAGGAATAGAGTTCATTTGCTTCTGTAATAGCTTTTAATTAATGATACAATCAGTATGTTGCATAGCAAGAAACTTGTGTCACATAAATTATTTGGGAGAAAGGGTCTCTGATTTTACTGTTACAAGCCGAGGGTCTATCAGAAACAGCTCTCTACCTCGGTAGGGATATGGTCTGTGTACATTCTATCCAGATCCCACGTTGTGGAATTTCACTAGGTTGTTGTTGGTCTCTGATTTTACTGAGTGTTCAGTAGAGGGTGCATGGATGTTTTGATATTATGCACTCTAAAGAGGTAACATTTCTGTAAAAAACTAATCAGTTTTTTTTCCTACAGTCTTTTATTGGTTTTCCACCTGGTGTCCGATACGCGTTTTGAGGCAACAACTAACTCGGATTCTGCATAAGACCTTAAAGGGGAAGTGCTCACTATAAGGATTTTTTTTCAAGGATAAATCTAAAATCTTTGACTAAGTTTGAAAGAATCTTGTTCATCCCATCACGATTCGTGATGGTTATAGATTGGTTTCAGATTTAGGGTGGGTTGGGTCATTATTATATTGGGCTTTAATATC
>JACEIK010000466.1:345664-426941 GCA_018107945.1 Datura stramonium | reverse complement strand
TCACACTTCCGTACAATTTACATGAGAATGTACACACATTATTAGACAAACAAGACAAAAGTTATACATTTGAGTATCGATTTGGCATATAAATATCCCCTTATCAGTATAAAATGAAGTTAACCCTTTTAAAAGTCACTATTCATAACTCAAAACGACGTCGTTTAGGCGTTAGAAGCTAAGGAATTATAGAAAAGCCCTTACTATATTAGTAGAAAATAACTGTCAGGTGGTCCCAACGAGGGACCTAACAACTCGTTACCCTAGGCCACGACTCATAGAGTCGTACGTCAGGTACACAAATCAATAGGTCTCTTGGGCTCTTAACGGGAGACATGACGACTCGTGATCAGGTGACCATAACTCGTGGTCACCATCCGTGAAGTGCACTGCCTGAGCTTCAACAAAAACCTTCCCTGCTTGACCACGACTCACCCCACGAATCATGGGGACTGACCATGACTCATGGGGTCCTCCCGTTGAGTGCACTGCCTTCCTTCTTCTCTTTTCTTTCCTTACTCACCCCACAATTAACCTAACGACTCGTGGGGTCTGACCACGAGCCGTTGTTACGCCCGTGGGGATCTTGTTTCTCAAAATTTTCAACTGCTCACCTGGCCTCCCCTCGAGTCACATAACGACTCATGGGCTAGTCGTGCCTGGTGCCAGTTTTTAAACTTTTCTCCATTTCAACTCCCTAGTCTGATCTTTGGGCTTCGGGAGTATAACACAGCCATACAGTGACTATCATTCTTTGGATTTTGCACTGTGTTGCTAGGTAGTGTTCCCTTTTTCCTAGGGTTCAGGGATGATGACAATTGACCCAACTGGTGCTCTATTTGCTTGATAGCTGTGGAATGAGACTGAACTTTCTGGCCTATGCTAGATATATCTCCTCGGATGTCTTTCAGCTGCTCCTCAGTGGATCTCACCTTCTTGAGCATCTCAACCATCATGCTCTCCAATTTTGACGGTCCAGCTTCACCCTCACGTGCATTAAGAGGAATATACAATCCTTTCCGATCGTTGTGGTAACCATCATTTCTTTGAGATTCTCCCTCTCGCTCACGAACTCGGCTCTTGTCTCTATACCCATTATGGTTATAGCTGTCCCGATATTGGTTCCAACCTTGATTTTTGGAGCGCCAAGTGTCCTATTTAGACCCTTGGGTGTTGGCCCAAAAATCTGCCACCTGGTTGTCCAAGAAGTTTTACTCCTCCTTGAAATCTGAATGTTCCGGCCCCGGTTCTTGTCCCTGAGCTCCCACTGCATTTACTTTTCTGGCCCCAACGCCCATGATATGCTTTATGAGCAGGTATAATGATGTACGCATGTGGGACAATTCCTGATCACGCTCCTCCTCCTTCTTTTGTTGGTTTGTAGTCATACCAACAACATATGTGTCCGAAACTGCTTCTACTTCCCTGGTATGCCATGTCCTGTTAGTCTTAGTCACTCTGTCAAGAGTAATGGCAGCTTGCTCCCACGAGTGACTCATCGGTGCTCCTCCCACCACAGTATCTGCCATAGCTTTTGTGCTGTTGTTCAAGGACCTGTAAAAATTCTCCAACAAACTGTTATCTGGAATTTTATGGTATGGGCACTTAGTCAACTTCTTTTTAAATCTCATCTAGGTTTCATGAAGTGCCTCTATTTTCAGTTGTCGGAAATTGTAGATCTCATCCTTATGCTGTGGCATCTTGGAGGGTGGGAAGAATCTCTGTATAAAAGCTTGTTTAAGCTCCCTCCATTTGGTAATGGATTCGTTGGGAAACTCCAATAACCATAAAGTGGCCTCCCCAGAAAGAGAGAAGGGGAAGAGTCTCAGCCTTATTGCATCCTGACTTACACCAGGAAACCTGTACGTCTTGCATATACCTACGAAGTTCATCAAGGGCAGGTTGGAATCATCTTCTACATGACCACTAAACACCCCTTTCATATTCAGCAATTGTATCATGGTGTTAGAGATGTCAAACTTTGACCCAACAGGCAAAGGTGGTGGTACAATAGCTCCAGTTGACCCGATTTCATCAATGTCTGGGTCATCCTCATCAAAGAACTAAGGGGAATATCTATAGACTTTTTTACCCCTTCCATTGTAACCATCATTTACAACTTCATCCAGAGCGTCCTCGGCTTCTTGAAGTGTAGCTTTCCATGCTAGCTCAGCTTGCCTAGCTTCTTCAGCAAGACGGGCCTCACTTTGCTCCCGGTTTTCCATTCTTCGTAGTGTTCTTTCTTATTCAAGATCAAGAGGAATCAAGGGGTTTCCGCTCCCTCGAGTACTTCCAATCACCAAGAGACAACCTGTGGGTGTCAAAAACAAAAAGAAAACGTAAATGAGGAAATAACAACTAAAAATTAAGTACAAGCAATTAATCTAATCTTAAGTCGTATTCCCCGGCAACGACGCCACCTTTTGATAATGCTCAAACTCACACTCCTGGTAAAATATGAAGCGGACGTTGTCAACAAAGAACCCAACAAAGGTTGGGGTCGATCCCACAGTGAATATGGTAAGAACTAGACTAATGCAGGTATTTAAGCTCTTAGGTATGTTATCTCCAAATTGGGGGGTTTATAGAAAAAATTTGTGAAACAAAATTTAAAATCTATTGTTGTTTATCAAGATCTGCAATTAACTAGGGTAAGTGTTTCCTGTGGGTTCATAACTACTTCGGGTTTACACTCATGATCTATCCCAATGCTTACTTATAGAACTGATAACTAGGGTTCATCCAAATGACTGGTTCGTCCCTATTGGATGACTATACACAATCACCGGGTTAGGTCTCATGAGTGATTTTAATTTAACCGTTATCAGTTTGTTCCAAATTAACTATCGTGCAACCGCAGCTCAAGTTATACAATGATCATAAAAATCAAGGCTTTGTTGTAATTCTCTTTTCCTAATCTCTATTTCTCTAGGTTCAAGCAAGTAAAGAATTCGGGAAAGTCCTAACGTTGCACTTTGTTAAGAAAAATTAAAGATGAAGAGAATACAATATAAGCGTTTAGCATTGCTTTTGAATCACTTTGTGTAACCCTAGTTTGTTAATCCACCATGGTTCCCACAACCCTAATTGTGGAGGTTTTTGCCTCTCATGATTGTAAGATTATCATTACTATTCATAGACAAGCACATAATTGAATACTTACAACGATGATTGAAAGAAAACCTGCTTTGAACATTGCAAGAAAAGATGATGAACAAATTCAAGAACAATTGAGAAAATCAAAGTTATGGTCTCAAGAATCGCTCTCCAATATTGTTAAAAACTGATTACAAATTGATAATGATCGTCTAATGAATGACTCTACTAAAATAAACCTAAAAAGCATTTATACAAATAATAAAATCCTTTTCCTAAGGTAACAGGGAAATATCCCAATCTGGTGCCGACACTTCATACGACTCCTCATACAACCTGTAACAGGATTGTACGTGTTGTACCTTGTCTCGTACATCCCTTGGCTTCTGCAGTATTTGCTAAGTGTTGGCCTTATGACTCGTAAGAATATCCTACGAGTCATACAATAAAGTCGTGGTTTGATGCTGAGAACTCTGGCATCTTCTGATGATTTCTACGAATGTCTTACGCCTCGTACCTTGCTCCTACGACTCGTAACAACTTTTCGTATCATGACATCTGCCAAGTCCCAAAAATTTATGAAGTTCTCCAAGGATCCTAGTATAGATCATAGGTAGATTTTATGATCCACAATTTCTACCCATACTAGGAGACTTCAACTGTGCAAATCTCTCTGATGTTTTCTACAACTCAAGTTACGACTCGTACTAGGATGGTACGACTCATACCAAGAGTCGTACTTTGCCTTTGCCTTGTACCGATCTTTCGGAATTTTTCCACGGGTCTCTTCATGGCTCATATAATCTTGGTACAACTCGTACTGAGATCTATACTTGGCCCAAAATCTGCAACTTTATGCATCTTTTACACATTTTCACTCCAACACCTATTTTCCCTGAAAAAAGTAAAAGCACCTCATATCCATTTAAACACACCTAAATCCATGCTATTTTGAAAGTTTTAAGCGTCAAAAGTTCTTTAAACTCACAACACATCAAGGACTCACCACAACGGGAACTGAACTAGACTAAGCTACGGAAGACTAGACTAACGATGGAACTGAGTCTGATCGTCTAAATCTGTATCATGAAATGATACAGTATGGAGAATACAGTCAGTACTTGGAATGTATTAAGTATGTGAGNCTAATAAAATACATAAGAGTTCATAAGAGTAGGACAATTCAAAATATGAAGTGTTAATCATAGCATAAACATAAGGGCTCAAGGTTTTCAAAACTATTCATAACTAGTCATAATCATAATCATAAAAGAAACCTTGTAAATCATAACTTGAGCCAAATTATAATAAATATGGTCATTCATAAAACATAAGTAACAATGGGAGGACTCGTCCTAACTGACACCATCATGATAGAGCTTACATGATGCCCCAACTATCTCACTCAAGTGGCCAGAGCTGTCCCAAGCTTGCCAAGGCAAGGGACATAAATGGAATGATATCACTATTAGGGACCCCGTAGGGTCAACCAAGAATATAAACCTACGGTGGCACTGTAATACCATGAAAGCCCTAAGATCAAACCTGAGGGTTCAAACTGAGAAAATAGGAAAAATTCTGCTTCAGGTCACAAGATGAATCATCTAGTGACCTGTGAATTACCCCACGAGCCATGGAGTGACTTGTGAAGTGGAGGAAATAGTGGAAGGAACTCGTGGTCTAGGGGTGACCATAGAGAAGCAATGACTAGTGGTCAGGGCAATAAGTCGTTAGGTTGGTCGAAGCCAGAGGTCGGTTTCGATAATGAATTTTTGGTAGTGTTCCCAATGACTGGGTCACCACGAGTCGTTAGGAAAACCATGAGTCATGGTTTCCCTCGTGGTGACAGGTAGAGCCATGGTTTCCAGTGCTGGAAACGGGAGCAGACGACGAGTCGTCGTCATGGGTAACGACTCATCCAGCACCTCGTAGGGACTGGCAGTGTGATTTTTCCTGCGAATTTATTAAGGACTTTTATGTAATTTATAAGTTCCTAAGACCTAAAATACTTTGTTTTACTCAGTTAGAATTATTTTATGAGGGTTTAACTCATTCTACACCAATCCTTCTCCATGCATGCAAGACTACAAAGATCCTAAGGGTGATCAAGTCTAGGATTCATCAGTTCTCCTCAAATTCTTTTAGGCATTCAAGAAGGGTGTGAAATCAGAAGTACCCAAGCATGCGGGGTTATTAATTGGAGTATTTCATCACTCCCATGCCCAAATTCTCTTCTAATTCATGTAATTTTAAGTTGATGAATCTATGCGATCTTAACCCAATTTGCGAAATCTTCTAAGTATCTATCATGGGTAAATTCTCTTCATGTTTCTAATATTTTTTCAAGATTCATGGGAATATTTTATAATATTTTCAATTACAAATTATGAATTCAAAGTCTTAAAATTATAATTCCCAATTATGAAAGTTCATGAAAGGTTGAGAATATGGTCTATGTTTTCAAGTATGATGAGGTGTATATGATGAAAGTATGTTACCCATGTTTATACTCATGATCTTGACTATCTCAAAGAATATAAGAGTTTGGGAAAGCCCATATGATCAAGTCTATTTCATGATTTACTTCAATTTCATGTTATTATCTTATCAAATAATTTTGGAGTCTAGACTCTCACTTTTCAACTTATGGTATGGTTTGAGCCAAGGCTCCTCATGATATGTTTTCAGATTATGCATGTATTATTATGATTCAGCTTCATTGCAAGATGATGGTTTAGCTTCGTTGAAAAATGATGGAGAGCATATGCATGTTTTTGGGAGTAGTGTCTAGCATTGAGTAGGCTAAGGGTTCAGTCAACCGTGTGCGTCAGAACTACGTGACAACATAGGTATGTTCATATTATTTGGGACCTCCCTTGTGAGCTTCCCCTACCCAAAGGGGGTCCTTCAGCTTGATATTGATATTATGGTAGTGCCCTTAGCCTTGGCAAGGCTTTGGACGACTCTGCCCACTTGAGTGTGATAGTCTGGACCACGTAAGCTCTAACATGGTAATGTCGGCTACATGACGAGTCTCCCATTGTTCCTCATAATTTTCAATTATGCATCTTTTTCAGTTATGATATTATTTTTTCAATAGGTTTGACCCAATGTTCAGTTTTACTTAAGATTATCAGTTTCAACTTTGGGTCATTCAAATTTGTTATGATACTCAGTCATATTTAAATCATGTTTTTCAGATGATAGCATGCAAGCCTTACTCTCAGAATCTTATCTTGAATATGTTTAATGATATGCATGATTTTAGTTTTACTTACTTAGCGGTTTTACTTATCTTGCATACTCGGTACATTTCAAGTACTGACCGCATACTCTATGTTGTATTGTTTCATGATACAGGCTCAGATATTCAGGTTCAGTCCCACCGCTAGCTAGGTTTTTCAGAGTCAGCATTTCCCAGTCTATGGGTGAGTCCTCATGCTTCGAGGATCTTATCATCTTGTATTCAGTATGTCCATTTTTAGTCTTTAGTGAGTTAGTTGGGGTCTTGTCCCATCAACTCATCAGTATGTAGAGGCTTATCATCATAGTATATATTCAACTTCGAAACTGTGTTATGTATTCAAATGTTCAGATGTTATTATATTCTAAGGCTTCCACTATTTCACATGTTAGACTTTTCACATTTGTTATGTTGAGCTTTAGATGTCATGTTCATGCCATGGGTCGACTTGGAGCCTCTCGAGGTTCTTTGTCTCGTGTCTCGATCCGGGCCTATTTTCAGGTTGTGAGAAACTTTGTATTACTATATTAGGTTTTGAAGTGTCATAGGGTGTTTGAAAGCTGCGTTAAGTAGAATCTTTTTCATGGGTGTGAAGCGCGCCACACTTACGACGAAGAGGCTATGAAACGTTTAGGAAACTTTCCTTCTTTCATGATCTATACCGTGCGATGAAATGTCTCTCTATACTTCTAACTCATTCTATATGCATTTACAGAATCATGCATCCTCGCTGAGTTAATGGAAGAAGAAACGGAAATGAAAATGGCCATGAGAATGGAAATAGAGATGGGCACCAACAGGCCCCACCAGCCCCCGAGGATCATGTGCCCGAGGAGGTGGCCCATGTAGAGTTTAGGGCTGCCATCCAGATGTTGGCACAGGCATTGACTGCCCAATTCAACCAACAAGTGGTAGCGCATGTTCCCTAGAATGGGAATGCGGCAGCGGCCAGAGTCAGGGACTTTCTTAGGATGAACCCTCCGGAGTTTCTCGGATTCAAGGTGGATGATGAGATTCAGAAAATCACCCAGATCATGGGGTGACAGGGGAGGAGTGCACATAATTAGCCTCTTATCGGTTGAAAGGGGTTGCATATGTTTGGTTCAGATAGTGGAAGGATGGAAGAGCAGTTGGAGTTCCATACCGCATTTTTGGATCAGTTCTTTCCCCGAGAGATGAGGGAGATAAAAGAAGTTGAATTTTTGAACTTGAGGCAGAATAATGTGATGGTCTAGGAGTATGCTTTAGAGTTCACACGCTTTTCCAAATATGCACCAGAGATTGTGGTTGATCAGAGGGATCGAGTGAGTCAATTCATGCATGGGATAGCAGACTATTTGGTCAAAGATTGTCGGACCGTGATGCTTCATCAGGATATCAATTTCTCCCGGTTAGTTCTGTATGCACAAAAGATAGAGGTGATACATTTGAGGGAGAGAGGCCAAGAGGGCCAGGACTGATAGCTTTGGATTCTCCCAGTAGAGGCCTGGTGATGGGCATCATCAGCAGTTCAACAAGAGATCATTAGCCTCTGCGCCATCGGCAGTGAGTGTGCCATCGAGATCTAGGCACGACCAGAGGGGACGAGCATCAGGCTCTCGAGGTCAGGGGAGAAGGCCCGCAGAGCCCAGCATTCCAAGGTGTGACAGGTGTGGCCGGAGACACACCGGTCAGTGCTTAGCAGGTTCAGGTGCTTATTTTGGGTATTGGAAGCCCGGACATATTCTCAGAGATTATCCAGCAGCTAGAAAAGGCTGTGATAAAGGCCGAGATCCAGCCACTAGCTTAGCAGCCCCACCGGCATGCTCATCTCAGCAGGATGCATCCACTAGTGCAGGTGGTGGTCAGCATCAGAACATGTTTTATGCCCTCGCATCGCGTCAGGAGCAGGAGGTCTCCCCAGATGTACTCACTGATATGTTATGAGTATTCCACCTTGATGTATATGCATTGCTAGATCTAGGGGCTACTTTATCTTTTGTGACGCCCTATGTTGCTAGTAGTTTTGCAGTCAGTCCCAAAATCCTATCAGAACCCTTCTCAATCTCTACTCCAGTTGATGATTCAGTTATAGCTCGACGGGTATATAAAAATTGCCCTGTCACAGTCCTTTAGAAAGTCGCCTCAACAGATTTAATAGAGCTAGCCATGACAGATTTTGATGTTATCTTTGGCATGGATTGGCAACATGCATGTTATGACTCAATAAATTATAGAACCCGGGCGGTAGAATTCAAATTTTCAGGTGAGCCAGTCCTAGAGTGGAGTGGTAGTTCAGCTGTGCCTGTAGGTAGTTTCATTTCCTACCTTAAGGCAAGAAAGATGATCTCTAAGGGTTGTGTGTACCATCTAGTTAGGGTTCAGATTGCGACATCCGAAACCTCGACTATCCAGTCAATTCCTGTAGTGTGTGAATATCCAGAAGTGTTTCTAGATGATTTACCGAGAATTCCACCCGAGCGGGAGATCAATTTTGGTATTGACCTTCTTCCCAATACGCATCCTATATCTATTCCTCCTTAAAGAATGACTCCAGCTGAGCTAAAAGAGTTGAAGAAGTAGTTGAAAGACCTCTTAGACAAGGGTTTCATCATACCAAGAAAGTTCTCGTGGGGTGCACGAGTTCTCTTTGTCCGGAAGAAGGATGGTTCCCTTCGAATGTGCATTGATTATCGATAATTGAACAAGGTCACATTCAAGAATAGGTATCCCCTCCCCAGAACTGATGACTTATTTTACTAGCTTCAGAGTGCCAAGTGTTTCTCAAAGATAGACCTTAGGTTCGGGTGTCATCAACTCAGGGTTAGGGAGAGTGACATTCCGAAGATAGCCTTCAGGACTCGGTATGGTCACTATGAGTTTGTAGTTATGTCTTTTGGGCTAATGAATGCTTCTACAGATTTTATGGATTTGATGAACAAGGTGTTCAAGCCATATTTGGATATGTTCGTGATCGTGTTCATAGATGACATTCTCATATACTCTCGGAGTGAAGAGGAGCATGCCACTCATTTGAGGGTGGTGCTACAGACTCTTAACAATCGCCAACTGTATGTTCATCAAGTGAGAGTTTTGGTTAAACTCGGTAGCATTTTTGGGTCATGTGGTGTCAAATGAGGGTATACAGGTAGACTCTCAAAAGATAGAAGCTGTGAAGAATTGGCCGAGACCAGTGAGTCCTTCGGATATCAAGAGTGTCTTAGGCTTAAATGGTTACTACAAGAGATTTGTGGAAGTTTTTTCATCCATTGTAGCACCATTGACTAAGTTGACCCAGAAGAAAGTGAAGTTTCAATAATCAGAGGCCTATGAGAAGAGCTTCCAAGAGTTGAAGACTCGACTCACCTCAACACTAGTGTTGACTTTACTGAGGGTACCGATGGATCCGTAGTATATTGTGATTCCTCGAGGATCAGCCTTAGTTGTGTATTAATGCAGCACGTTAAGGTTATAGCCTATGCTTCCAGGCAAAGTCCATGAGAAGAACTGTCCAACTCATAACCTCGAGTTTGCGGTGGTAGTATTTGCCTTGAAGATTTGGAGATACTATCTGTACGGGGTCCATGTGGATGTGTTAACAGACCACAAAAGCCTATAGTACATGTTCACACAGAAGGATCTAAATCTACGTCAAAGAAGGTGGTTGGAGCTTCTTAAGGATTACAATATGAGTGTCCTTTATCATCCGGGAAAGGCTAATGTAGTGGCAGACGCTCTTAACAGGATTTCTATGGAGAGAAGCAATGACTAGTGGTTAGGACAACGAGTCGTTAGGTTGGTCGTGGCCACAGGTCGACTTGGATATTGAATTTTTGGCAGTGTTCCCAACGACTGGGTCATCATGAGTCGTTAGGCACACCACGAGTCGCAGTGCCCTCGTGGTGACAGGTAGAGATATGGTTTCTAGTGCTGGCAACGGGAGTGGACGACGAGTCATCGTCATGGGTAACGACTCGTCTAGCCCCTCGTTGGGACTGACAGTGTGATTTTTTCTGCAAATTTATTAAGGGATTTTTCATAATTCCAAAGTTCATAAGACCTAAACTACATCGTTTTAAGCTCAATTAGGATTATTTTATGAGGGTTTAACTCATTCTAAACCAATACCTCTCCATGCATGCAAGACTAGGAAGTTCCTAAGGGTGATCAAGTCTAGGATTCATCAATTCCTAAAATTCTTTTGGGCATTCAAGAAGGGTGCGAAATCAGAAGTACCCAGGTATGTGGGGTTATTAATGGGAGTATTCCTTCACTCCCATGCCCAAATTCTCTTCTAATTCATGTAATTTTAAGTTGATGAATCTACGGGGTCAACCCAATTTGTGAAATCTTCTAAGTATCTATCATGGGTAAATTCTCTTCATGTTTCTAATGTTGTTTCAAGATTCATGGGCATGTTTTATAATGTTTTCAATTACAAATTATGATTTCAAAGTCTTACAATTATAATGCCTAATTATGAAAGTTCATGAAAGGTTGAGAATATGGTCTATGTTTTCAAGTATGATAAGGTGTATATGATGAATGTATGATTTTGAATTACCCATGTTTATACTCATGATTTTGACTATCTCAAAGCATGTAGAAGTTTGGGCAAGCCCATATGATCAAGTATGTTTCATGATTTACTTCAATTTCATGTTATTAGCTTACCACATGATTTTGGAGTCTAGACTCCTACTTTTCAACTTGTGGTATGGTTTGAGCCAAGGCTCCTCATGATATGTTTTCAGATTATGCATATATTGTTATGATTCAGCTTCATCGCAAGACGATGGTTCAACTTTGTTTAAAAATGATGGAGAGAATATATATGTTTTTGGGAGTAGTGTTTAGCACTGAGTAGGCTAAGGGGTCTGTTAACCCTATGCCTTAGAACTATGTGCCAACGTAGGTATATTCAGATTATTTGGGACCTCCCTTCTGAGCTTCCCCTGCCCCAAGGGGGGCCTTCAGCTTTATATTGATATCATGGTAGCGCCCTTAGCCCTGGCAAGGTTTTGAACGACTCTGCCCACTTTAGTGTAACAGTTGGGACCATGTAAGCTCTATCGTGGTAATATCGGTTACATGACAAGTCTCCCATTGTTCCTCATGATTTTCAGTTATGCATGTTTATTAGTTATGATATTATGTTTTCAGAAGGTTTGACCCAATGTTCAGTTTTACTTAAGATTATCAGTTTCAGCTTTGGGTCATTCGAATTAGTTATGATACTCAGTCATGTTCAAATCATGTTTTCAGATAATAACATGCAAGCTTACTCTCAGAATCTTATCTTGGGTATGTTTTATGATATTCATGATTTCAGTTTTACTTACTTAGAGGTTTTACTTACCTTGCATACTCGGTAAATTCTAAATACTGACCGCATACTCTATGTTGTATTGTTTCATGATACAAGCTCGGACGTTCAGGTTCAGTCCTGTCACTAGCCAGATTTTTCAGAGTCAGCATTTCCCAGCCTGTTGATGAGTCGTCATCCTTCGAGGACCTTTTATCAGCTTGTATGCAGTATGTCCAGTTTCAGTCTTTAGTGAGTTAGTTGGGTTCTTGTCCCATCAACTCGTCAGTATGTAGAGACTTATCAGACATAGTATGTATTCAACTTCAAAACTGTGTTATGTATTTAAATGTTCAGGTGTTATTATATTCTCAGACTTCCGCTATTTCACATGTTAGAGTTTCCACATTTGTTATGTTGAGCTTTAGATGTCATGTTCATTCCATGGGTCAACTTGAAGCCTCTCGGGGTTCTTTGTCCCGTGTCTTGATATGGGCCTTTGTTCGGGTCGTGACAGGCACGTAGTTTTGAGACCTCAGAGCTTACCTGAACATCGGGCCTACTCGATGCTAGATACTACTTCAAAAAACATGCACATGAGGTCTCATATAAATATCGTGAAATCATACTGAAGTTCATGGGATAGTTTAAATCATGATATACGTGAACATGCTTGAAATACGTGAGCTAGCCATGAAAGAAGGCCCTTGAGTCGACCATAAACATAAACTTGATAATCATGAAAATCATACATGCTTGAGAAAATCTCCATACTTGAAATCATAAATTCATAAATAGTGCTTTAGGAGATCATATCATAAATCTTAAATCATAAATTAGGGCTTGTGAGAATTGAAATCATAATAGAATTGTAGAATTTCATAAAAAGGAATTTAGCCCTAAAAGTCCACAATCATGTTTGAAACATAATGAATCATAATTTCATGAAGTCTTGAAGAATTCTTATAACCCCAACATGGAAAGCATAATTAAATATCAATTCAGCTATACCCATAATAAAATTATGGAGGAATTTCATAACCCAACACAAACCCTCCTGAATTTTGAAATTAGGGTTTTGGGGAATGGGTGATCATGAATTTGATAAGGAAAGGGCATGAGGATGGAAGAAACCCTCATTGAATAAGCTCACATACCTGGAAATTTGAAGTCAACAACAAGTCTTGAAATCCCCAATTGATTCTTAAAATAAACTTGAGCAAGAACTCTAAAAGCTTGAGAGAATCTTGAGGAACTTGATCTTCTAATTAGAGTGTTACGAAGAAAATGAATAGGCTAGGGTTGATTATTCCTCTAAAACACCCTTTTCTAGGCTTAAAACGACGTAATTTAGGAGTTGGAAACTTAGGGATTACGAAAATGCCTTTAATAACCTGACTAAAAAGTGAACTCCGCCAGACCTAAGGGATCACCCAACAATCCGTTAGGCCGTTAAGACCTCTTGTTGCCACCGGAGACATTTCCAACTTTTTGCTCTTTTCTTTGACGCCTCACTTGACGATTCGTCATGTCACTTAACGGGTCACTTAACCAGTCATCAAGACTCTTTGAAACTCGAGTTTTCCACCATATTTTTGCTACTTAATGGGTCACTTAAAGATTCGTTAGGTGACTTAACAACTCACCTAATGAATCATTCTGTGATCTAGTGCAGTTTCACTAAACTACTCATAACTTTTCACTCTAAACTCCAAATGATGCAAGGTTGTATTGGAAAGAAGACTCAAAGGGATTCAATTTGATGCATTGAATCACCCAAATCGCTTTGTAAAATGGGATCTATAATCGTTTGAAGTTGACCCTTGCAAGAACTTATATGAAAACTCAATCGGTAAGAAGACTGTAAACCCAACTTTGTGCTAAAGGTTTCTTATAATCTTAATTTGTATCCAATGCACTTATCACACTTAAGAATTGATATTAACACCCTGTTTTAGTAGGATTTGTCGGGTTTGGGTTTGTTCACATACCTAGAATGGTTCAAACTTAGCCCGAAAGTCCGAGGCGTTAAAATATCTCAACCCTCTAGTCTTGGGTTTAGTCTTAGGGACTTTTGGGGTGTTACATTATCTCCCCCTTGGGAACATTCATCCTCGAATATTGGTTAAACATAATGATAGACTGGGGAAAGAACAAAAATTTCAAATGCTGATTATCTGAAGCTGAAAGCTGACGAAGTGACTGACTTCGAACTGAGATACATGACTTAACTGAACTTAGGATTCATACATACATGCCTAAACATGAAAGGAATTGAGAGACATGAATTGGACATGAAACTGAATAGAGTACTTAGGAGGAAACTGATACCTCATGCTGGAATGGAATTGGAAGGGAATAAATACGGGTATTTAGTCATCATATCTGCTTTGGCTTCCCATGTCACTCCCTCAACAAACTAATTCCTCCACAAAACTTTTACTGAAGCTACCTCCTTGTTCCTCAACTTTCAAACCTGACGATAAGGATCTCAACTGGAACCTCCTCATAGCTAAGGCTATCTTTCACACCTATCCTCTCCACCGGAACAACCAAGGTTGGGTCACCAATGCACTTCTTCAATAGAGATACATGGAAAATTGGATGTACCGAAACTAACTTCGCTAGTAGCTCCAACTCATAAGCCACCTTGCCAACTCGTCTTAGAATCCTATAAGGATCAACATATGATGGACTGAGCTTCCCTTTCTTTCCGAACCTCATCACTCCCTTCATGAGAGACACCTTTAGAAAAACCCAATCATCCACTTCAGACTCAAGCTCTCTCCGTCTAACATCTGCATAATATTTCTGAAGACTCTGAGTGATTTTAGCCTTTCTCTAATAAGCTAGACTTTCTCTATGGCCTCATGAATTTAATTTGGCCCTATCAACGTAGCCTCACTTACTTCAAACCAGCCAATAGGATATTTACACCACCGACCATAAAGAGCCTCAAACAGAGCCATCTGAATGCTGGAGTGACAATCGTTGTTGTAGGAAAACTCGATAAGAGGCAAGATCATCCCAAATGCCTTTGAAATCAATCACACATGGTATTAACATATCCTCGAGAGTCTGAATAGTTTGCTCGACCTGTCTATCTATCAGAGGGTGAAAAGCTATGCTAAGCTTCACCTGAGTACTAAGTCCTTTCTTAAAAAGCCTCCAAAACTGAGTACCTCTATCCAAGATGATGAATAATGGCATTCCATGTAACCGGACTAACTCCCAAATGTACAATATAGCATAGCCCTCAACTGAATCAGTAGTTTTGACCGGTAAGACAATGTGCTGCTTTGGTCAACCTATCCATGACCACCCAAATAGAGTTATATTGTTGGCGAGTACGAGGCAACCCTATGATGAAGTCCATTTTGATCTCTTCCCATTTCCAAATGGGGATACTAATGTCTTGTAGCATACCACCAGGTCTCTGATGCATAACTTTCACTTACTGATGATTTGGACACTTAGTCACATACTCCACCATTTCCTTCTTCATGCCATTCCATCAATAAACTTCCCATAGGCCATCACACATCTTGGTGGCACCTGGGGTAGATAAAATATGGAGAGCCATGAGCCTCACCCAACATTTGCTTTCTCAAGTCACCAACACCCGAAACACATAAATGATCCTAATATTAAAATACACCATCTTCCCATTGGGAGAAGACCTTCACCTTCTGATTCTGAACTGCTTCCTTCCATTTCACTAAGATAGTATCCTCATCTTTCCTATACTTGACTTCAATCATCAAAGAAGATTCGGACCCATTATGAATAATGATACCACCCTCTGTCGAGTTAACAAGGCAAACCCCTAACCGTGCAAGCCAATGCACATCCTTCACCAACTCCTTCCTCCCATCCTATACTGGCACACGTTCTCTATGGTAATCTATTAAGGGCATCCACCACTACGTTAGCCTGGCCTGGATGATAAGAGGGCACTCATATTGTAATCCTTAAGAAGCTCTAGCTATCCCCTTTGTTGTAAATCCCGATCCTTCTGAGTGATCACATTATGAAGGATCTTGTCATCCGTGAACACATCCACATGTTCCCCATACAAGTAGTGCCTCCAGATTTTCAAGAAAACCCGATGGCTGTCAGCTCTAGGTCATGCGTCACGTTGTCCTTCTCATGAGTCTTTAGTTGTCGATAGGATTACGCAATGACCTTACCATGTCACACCAATAAACAACCAAGATCAACCCTAGAGACATCACTATACACGAAAAACCATTCGTTCTCTCTGGTAACCTAGAATTATCCACTAAGAATCTTACTTCCCCTTGAACAAGAAGATCGTACATGTTTGAGCTCTAATCAAGAGTCACCAGTCACACCATGCTATGGTCTACTTGTACATTTCCACCTCATTCAAGCCTATCACTTATGGTCATCCAATTGGCTCCTTGTAGCTAATGTTGTTCTAGAATTCCCTTATCTTTCAGGCTTAGCTACTATTTGTGCTTCGCGAACTTCTACATACCTGGTACTTCTGATCAAAATAGAGTTTTATCCTAAATGTAAATATTGTAACCATCATTTCCATCATGGGGAGATGTACATTGGGTTTAGAGTAAGGAAATTGTAAGAATGAATCATTCAAAAAATCTGAATTGGGCACATGCCTAACATAGCACGATCTTATGAACCGCTAAGGCAAATATTAAGGATTGAGTTCATAGAGATGAGCATGCTGAGAGACATGGGTTTACATACAGAACAAGGGTCATGACATGAAACTGAGTGTTATGGAGTCGTGGAGTAAGATCAGGATCACTAACTGAAGTAGTTACCTATCATTATGGGAACCCGAATATAAGCATGAGTAAAGGATAACGTCGACTGATACATAAGGGAGAGCATTGGAACGAGAAGGAATTGACATCCCATAGATACTATTTCTGGAACTTCCCTACTAGAAATAACTCAAGATTTGACTCGGCCTTTAGACTTAGTATCTTCCCTACCTTAGCTTAAAGTCATCATTCTATGGCTCATGGATCCCTTCTTAAGGCTAGGTTGACATCACTAGCTCTTGACATTACCTTTTCCTCTAAAGCTATCACTAAAGGCTTCATACTTATAACCATTTTCTACCCTCCAGGGGATGAATCTCATACTAAAATGCAAAATGAGACCTTACACCTTAGACTGGGGCTCCTGGGCCTATGCAACACCTAATTTAATATTGCAGCACGATGCAAATGTCTTGACTACTCAGAGTTCATCAAGAAATTCAGAATCATCCTCAATTGTTGACACCACCCTAAACTCATTAGGCTGCTTCATTGACCTACAAATATTGAAGATGACCTCCTCTTTTTTAAGCCTTGACTTCAATTGGAAAGTCTCAACATCCACTAAATATCTCCCGTAGGCAAGGAATCGTCGCCCCAAAATGACGGGGACATCAAAATCGTCCTTGCAATATAGGATCACGAAATCAGCTGGGAAGATAAATTTATCTACCTTGAATAGAATATCAAAAAGGATAACCACTGGCTTCTTGACTATACGATCCACCATTAGTAGCTTCATCTTAGTTGGTGTAGGGGCTCCCAAGCCCATCTGTTTGAACACAGCTAATGGCATCAAGTTGATGCTACAACCTAGATCGCACAACGCCTTTGCAAACTAAAAATCACCAATCTTGAACAGAATGGTGAAGGCTCCTGGATCTTTCTTTTTCTGAGCAAGGACCCGTGAGGCTATGTCACTACAATGATGCAAGTTACCCACTAGCTCATAGCTTACGGACCTCTTTCTAGTCACCAGGTCCTTCATAAACTTGGCATACCCAAGCATCTATTCCAATACCTCGACCAATGGGATGTTTATAGATAACTATTTCAATATTGATAAGAACTTCTAGAACTTCCCATTTTCCCGCATTATTCTTCATCCTCTAGGTAATGGTGGTGGTGGTCGAGGGATAGGCCTGTAAATCTGAGTCGCCCCTTTTTCCTTTCCTTTATCAGCTCCAGTCTCCCTTGCATCACCTGGAGCCTTGGTTAAATCAACCTTACCTATAAGATCCTGTTCAACAATCTCATCCTCATCATTCAGCTCGATCTCCTTATGTTTCTCCATCTCAACTACAACTAGCAGGGGAGGGTCAATAGTGATCTTTCCACTCCTACTCATCACAACTATGCAGTGACTATTATTTTTTGGATTTGTTGGACTATGTTTTTAGGAAGTGTCTCCTTTTGCCTTTGGTTTAGGGATGCAGACATCTGCCCTAGCTGCTGCTCAATCTGCTTGATCGCTGTGGCATGCGATTCAACTTCTTGGATCATGCCAGATATGTCTTCCCGAATGTCCTTCAATTGATCATTGGTGGAGTTTGCCTTCTTCAGCAGCTTAGACATCATGCTCTCCAACTTTGAGGGTCCAAAATCGCCCTCATAAGTCCTAGGAGGAACATATAAACCTGTGCGGTCATTGCAGTAGCCGCCATTCTTTCTCCATTCGCCTTCTTGTTCACGACCTCTGCTCCTATCCCTGTACTCATTCCTATTGAGGTTGTCTCTATACTGGTTCTTACCTTGATTTTTAGAACCTTGGCACTAAGTGTCCTTTCCAGACCCTTGGGCATTGGCCTGAAAACCCGCCACCTGGTTGTCCAAAAAGTTTGCCTTCTCCTCAAAATTCCACTGCTCATACCCTGGTTCTTGACCCTAAGCTCTAACTGCATTAACCTTTTGAGCTCCAGGACCCATAATATGCTTTGTGAGCAGGTCTAAAGATGTCCTCATGTGAGCCAACGCCTGATCATGCTCTTCCTCTTTTCTGCGCTGCTCCGTTGTCACCCCTATAGCATATGTACCTGCAGCTGCTTCCATTTCCCTTGTGTTCCAGGTTCTATTTGTTTTGGTCACTCGGTCTAATATGATAGTTGCTTGCTCCAATGATTGACTCATTAGTGCTCCTCCTACCACTGTATCTACTACCGCTTTAGTGCTGTTGTTCAAAGACTTGTGAAAAATCGGGAATTTTAGGATTAGGGCATTTTGTTAGATTCTTCTTAAATCACAGTCATGCTTCATGAAGTGCCTCCATCTTCAATTGTCGGAAACTATAGATCTCGGCCTTTAGCTGTAGCATCCTGGAAGGTGGGAAGAATCTTACAAAAAGGCTTGTTTTATCTCTCTCTAGTTGATGATGGAATCATTTGGCAACTCCGATAACCATAAAGTGGCCTCCCCTGATAGAGAGAATGGGAAGAGCCTCAGTGTGATAGTATCCTGGCTCACACCGGGCAACCTGTATGCCTTGAAAATTCCCAAAAAGTTCATTAAGTGGAGATTTGCATCGTCAGCTTCATGACCACTAAACACCCCTTTCATACTGAGCAACTAGATCATGGTGCTAGCGATGTCAAACTTTGCCCCAACAGGAAAAGGTGGAGGTACAATGGCTCCTATTGAACCGGCCTCATCAATGTATGGATCCTCATCATCATCGAATTGAGAAGCATATCTATAGCCTCTGTTACCTCATTTAAGATGGACAACATTGTCTACGACTTCCTTGGTATCCTCGACTCCCTTAAGAGTAGCTTGTCGTGCTAACTCTGCCTGACGAGCCTCAACAACTAATCTGCCTTGCCTCTACTCAGTGGTTTCATTGTTGTGCTCCATTCTTCTTAGTGTTCGTTGTAGCTCAAGATCAAGTGGAATCAGAGGGTTTCCACTTCGCCGAGTACTTGGCATTTACCAAGTGGCAACTTGTGGGTGTCGAAAACAAAAGAAAAATGTAATTAAGGAAATAACGACTAAAAGTTAAATATAAGTAATTAATCCGATCCTAAGTCGTATTTCCCGGCAACGACGCCACTTTGATAACGCTCAAATCACACTGCTGAAAAGTATGACGCGAACATTGTCAATAAAGAACCCAACTAGGTTAGGGTCGATCCCGCAGGGAATATGGTCAAGATGTAGAGTAATGTTAGTTCTATTATTTCCTATGGGGGGTTTAAGAAAGTAACCAAGTACAATTATTGTCAATCGATGTTGTCATCAAGTTTATACAATTAACAGGGAGATGTTCCCCGTGGATTCATAACAACTTTGGGTTAATACACTAGTGATCTATCCCAATACTTAGCCTGTTGAACTGATAACATAGGTTCATCCAAATTTCTGATTTCTCCCTATTGGATGGATACACTCAATCATCGGAGTAGGTCTCTTGAGTATTTTCACTTTAATCGTTACCAATTGTTCCAAATTAACATCCTGCAACCGCAGATCAAGTAATAAAATGAACCATAAAGTTCAAGGCTTTGTTGTTCTTCTTTTTTCCTAATCTCTAGCTCTCTAGGTTCAAGCAAGTAGAGAATACAGGAAAGTCCTAACATTTCACTCCGTTAAGAAATGTTTAAAGATAAAGAGAAGACAATACACGTATATATATTGGTTTAGAATTATGTGTAAACCCTAGTTAGTTATTCCACCATAGATCCCACAACCCTAGTTGTGAAGGTTTTAGCCTCTCATATTTCTAAGAATAGAATTAACATTCATTGAAACATAATTAAAGACTTACGATGATGATTGAATTAAAACCCAATTGATTAATGCACAACTCAACAATGATCAATTCAAGAACAATGAATAATCTTCAAGAATATTGACAAGAAAACTCATAGGTACTTCTTCTCTATCAAAAAGTTGAACTCTCTACAAAAATAACCTAAAATAGTATTTCTACAAATAATTAGAAACCTTTTCTAAATTAATAGGAAAACTGATTTAACAGAGGCCGCCTGATCCTATGACTCGTACCATGAACCTATGGGTAGCAGCTTCCACTCATACAATGCTTGGTAGTCATGAGTTTGACTAATTTCTAGGAGTTGATATGACTCGTAAAGTGCTCCTACACATCGTACATCTCTGTCGTGGTCTGAATGTGCAAAGTCTAGCCTCCTCTAAATATTTTAACGAGTGCTTTAGTATGACTCATACCTTGATCTCATGACTCGTGGTTGCCTCTCATACCATGGGATCTGTCAATTCAACCTTTTCTCTAAAATTTACAACCACTCCTTGGTATAGGTCGTATGTGGTCATCACAACCTGTGGTTGCTACATGTATTAGGAGTCTAGAAAAGTGCAGGACTTTCTGAATATTTTTATGACTGATTGGTACAGTCGCCGTACCAAGATGGTATAACTCATACCAAGAGTCGTACTTTACTATTTCCTTGAGCAGCTCCTCTGGATTTTATCACGAATCAAAGTACGGCTCATACCACCAAGGTAGAACTCGTACTAAGGACTGTAGTCAGCCCCATTTTCTGCACTCTTTTCACTTCTTCTGTATATTTTAACTCTAACATATGAATTCCCTGAAAGCATAGAAAAAGTGCATTATATCTGTATAAACATACCTAAGACCATGCATATTTCCTTAGTTTTAAGCATCGAAAGTGGTACAAACCCATAACACATTCGTATTATAAGAGAAACAATTCCTTAGTATGATCACAATAAAGTGTTTCTATCAAGAAGTGAATTTCAAACAGTGAAGGAGCCTGGTCTTTCTCAGTGGCTAGAAGAGGTTGTTGATGACCCAACCAAGGTAGATTACAAGTGCGTAATTTCTTGAAGAATTGGAATTGCAAAAAATCTAGTGAAACAATAAGCAAGAAAAATATAAAAACATTACCCTATTTACTATGAGGAAGAAACTTTGGAAAATAGGAGAAAATAAGTCAAATGCGTGAAGAAAACTAAGTCAAACAAAGATTAGAATCTTGGAAAGTATTGATTAATTTGAGTTAAATTGGGATGAAAAAAAGTGACTATTTACTCCTATATAAAGTATCTCATTGATGCTGCTGAAGACATCCACATAAAGAGAAGAGACACACCTTGAGAAGAACTATTCATGTGACTTGTGTTAGAGAGAGCCAACTGATAATATTGTAAAGAATTTATTCCTATCAAGAAATGTCCATAACAGTTCTTGGTTTTCTGGTTGATTCATTTTGAGTTTGTAACCCTTTTACTTTTCTTAATTTATTTGTTTTAGGTATTATTTTCTATTTCAAGTGTACTAATAACTGGGTAAAGTTATTGTGAAAGAGTCTAAGCCTACAACTGAAGCACATTATAGAGAGTTGGGAGGGGGAGGGGAGGACATGCTATATTGGCTAGCTCCTTTGACTCTATAGTGGTTAGCATCTAAAACTTGTAAAGATCAAATTTAGTGGTAATTAGAGAGAGAGAGAAAGAGAGAGAGAGGTCGTAGTTTTTTACTCCTGGGAGAGGACACTACTAGAAAACCCTGAATTACCAACTGATTTTACCAGCAACCCAAATTCGTTATTATATCAGCAACAAATTACTAACAAATTTGTAACCGAATTGTTTTCAAGAATTTGGCAATGGATTTCTAATGGGTTAGCAACCAAACTTTTACCAGCTAAATAATTTAGTTGGTAAATTTGGCAAAAAATGGAGCCTAATATAACAACTTCATACCAATAGATTACCAACCAAAATATTACCTACAAACACCTTTTGTTGGTATACTATTAATAAAATATATATCGGTTGGTAAATATGACAAAAAAATGAAGTATATAATTTGTCTTGATGATTTGACAAACCTACTGAAGAACCAAATACTCTCAAGGGACCGGTTCCCTTGGTCTTGAAGTCAACCTTCACTATTATGGCCTAGCTCTTTATCCAAGGTCCAATAAGCTCACTCTCTCAATTTCTCTCACATATATTCAACATCATAAGATGCAAAACTGATGGAACTAGATACGAGGAACCTGGTGAAGGATCAGATATGTTGCTTTTTTTCTATTCTCAAAGTCAACCTTTACAGCTATAAAAACAACTTTATAGTTGCCACTGCCACTACAACAGAGCCACAATGTAGTAGCAACATTGCTGCTATCTTGGCTTTTGATTAATGGGGAAAGACTCCATCTCTCACTTATCTTCTCATATACATTTAACAAGACAAGATTAACGACTTGAGTTTGGCAAAATAAAAAGTATTAAGCATCTTTTAATCTACAATGCAGCCTTCCATTCATAAGACAAAGATGCAACAACATGAAGAACTTGTTCCTTATCAATGAGTTAGGTCTTATGTTCTAGGTGATTGAGTCTTTGTCTTTTTTCTCTTTACATTATAAATCTACTCCTCATTTGAGAAGCTTTTGTAAGTCATTTTTGTTTGTATTCGTACCATCATGATAGGCTCGAGTTAGCCTTGGTTGTCTTTGTAGTAAAGTTATTACAAAAAGTTTGCAGTAGAGGTATTCCAAAAGAGGAGGGATTAATAGTTTAATTCCTAGATTTGCAAGAGTTTGTAAATCTGAACATTGCCCGGTTGTTAGTGGAGTTTGGAAAATCTTACTAGGGTAGACCGTCCTTTTACTCTCATGGGTAAAGAGGTTTTCATGTAAACATGGTGTGTTCTTTACTTTCTATTCCTGACTATGGAATCATGTGAAGGACCTGGTTCTCTATACTTTTTGATAGACTAGTTCAACTTATTAATTGGTATCAGAGCAGGTTCTTTCTAAAAGATTAATGCCTAGAAAGGATTTACTAAATGGCTACTCCATCGATCCTAAAAGAAGGACAATCTACCACTAGGCCACCCAAATTCAACGGCAACCTCAATATATACGAGCTAAAGAAGCAACAAGATCTTGAAAGAAAAGAGCCAAAAAAGAAGAAGAATCTAGTTCGTAAAACTGCTGAGATTCTAGTGAAGAGGAATACGACATGGCTTATCTCACATGCAGATTTCAAAGGCTAGTTGGAAAGAATGATAATTTTCCCAAGAAGAAAAGTACAAGCCGATATCCAAAGGGAAATGACTAATATCATAAGTGTGGGAAACCTAGACACTTCATCAAAGTGTCCTCTTCACAAGCAGGATCAATGTTGGAAAAAACTAACAAGGGACAAAAAGGGAACCAGATCCCCGGAAGTTCAAAAGAAAAAATGCTGCAGATATGGTTGTTAAGAAAGATATGGATTCCTGGGGAGAAACTTCAAGAGAATCTGAGGATGAAAAAGATCAAGTAGATGCATCCATGCTTGCCCTAGATAATGGACCCTCGCATTACGAATCTATATTTGTATTGATGGCCAAATCAGATGATGAGGAGGTAAGCTTTCTTTATATTAAGAAAAATCTTAAAACTTATTTTCAGAAGGAGCTAAAAGCTCTTAAAAATATGTTGTTTGATACTTATCATGGTTTTTTAAGGAGTAACATGGGTTAGTTGATAAACCTGACAAATTTGAAGTAGAAAGAAATTCTTTGACTGATAGGATCACTAAATTAAATGATGAACTTAAGGAGGCCTCTAAGATAAACTCTATGCTTGATGATCAGATTAACAACAGTTAGTCAAAAGAAAAGAAAGTAGTTAGTGAGATGCAACTTGAGCTAGAAAATGAACTTAAGAGGCTTAAACTGGATCTTGCAGCTTAGCTTGAAAGGAATGGGGAACTTCAGAGGGACCTAAACAAAGTCAAGACTAAACTTGACAAGTCACTCTAGTGGACTTGGTCCTCTCAAGCGTTGGCCTCTGTGAACAAGAAAAGTGTTAGCTCTAGAGAAGGTATTGGTCTCCAAAGAACAAAAGCTCCTTATAACCCTCACAACAAATATGTGTCAAATCCTGATAACTGGCTGTGCACTCATTGCGACAAAAATGGCAACTATAAGGACACCTGTCAAGCCAAATTTGTTGTTTCTAAGAAGAATTTGAAGTTTGTTGAAGCGAATGTAACAATAAAAGGACCTGTTCCCTGAGGAACAAAACCTGGTCTACTAGCATGGACCAGGAGAAATCTTATTTGCCCTTTCTATCACTAAAAGAGACCCAAGCTTGTTTGGGTTCCTAAAGCTAATCAATAACTCCACTTGAAGGGTGAGGTGAGAGGAGGCAATCAAAAGATGGTATATGGATAATGGATGCTCGAAATATATCATTAGTAGAATAGAAGATTTCCTCTCACTCAAAGCCCCTCAAGAAGGGACTGTATTCTTTGGAGATGGAAGGAAAGGATACATCCTTGGTATTGAGAAGATTGGAAGATCTTTGGCTTATCCCATTGAAAATTATAATTATGTGAATAGGTTAAAATAAAGTTTGTTATGTGATAAAAAGGTGCATGATAAGGTCCCTGCTGGAGAAGACTCCATAAGAGCTGCTGAATGGGAAAAAAACCAAAGTTGACTCATCTAAAGACCTTTGTTTGGAAATTCTTTGTGCTCAATAACAAAAAGAAGGCTTTAGAAAAGTTCGATGCAAAAAGTGATGAAGGAATCTTTCTTGGTTACTCTTCACAAAAGCAGTGCCTATAGGATCTTTAATAAGATCTCAGTGTGTAGAAGAAAGTGGGCACGTGATCTTCAATGAGTCAAGGGAAACTAATGACAAGTGTCTACAAGGTGATGAGGTTGAATTAAGAAAGGTTCTCTAGTTTCAAAAGGAACCAGGTGAAGGATCAGAAGGTGAAGTGAATCCATCCGATCAAGTCAAGAAAAATGTAGATGTTGACAGTCAAACAAATAGTTAGGAACTTGATATTGGTTCAGTTTCTCCAGAAGTTGAACATTAGATAGAAATTTCAGTCGAAAGAACAACAGAGGAACCCCGTACGACCACACGATAGAGTTAGGATCCATCAGTAATTGATAACACTCAAACTCACTTCCTGAAAAAGTATGAAGTGGACGTTGTCAATAAAGAACCCAATAAAGAGGTTGGGGTAGAACCTATAGGGAATAAGGTAAGAACTAGACTAATTTCGGTACCTAAGCTTGTATGTGAGTTATCTCCAAATTGGGGGATTTAAAGAAAAATAATAATAAAACAAGATTGCAATTGTGGTTGTTATCAAGATTTGCAAATAACTAGGGTAAGTGTTCTCCATGAGTTCATAACTACTTCGCGTATACACGCGTGATCAATTCCAATGCTTACTTGTAGAACTGATAACTAGGGTTCATATAAATGACCGGTTCGTCCCTATTGGATGACTATACTCAACCACCGGGTTAGGTCACATGAGCGATTTCAAACTATCTGTTATCAATATGTTCCAAATTAAATTTCCTGCAACCGTAGCTCAAGTCATACAATGATTATTAAAATCAAGGCTTTGTTGTAATTCTCTTTTCCTAATCTCTATTTCTCTAGGTTCAAGAATGTCCTAACGTTGTGCACCGTTAAGAAACATTTAAAGATGCAGAGAATACAATACAAACATTTAGCATTGATTTCGAATCACTTTGTGTACCCCTATTTTGTTAATCCACCATGGTTTTTACAACCCTAGTTGTGGAGGTTTTAGCCTCTCATGATTGTAAGATTGTAATTCGAATTCATAGACAAACACATAATTTAAAACTTACAACAATAATTGGTAGAAAACCTACTTTGCATATTGATAAACAAAATCAAGAACAATTGAGAAAACCAATTGTTGATCTCAAGAATTGCTCTCCAAATCTTGATAATAATTCCCAAACAATTAACTAAAAACCTTCTCTCAATGTAATCACACGTCTACTGATCCGTTCTTCTACTAAAAAACATAAAAGGTATTTATACAGACATCAAAAACCTTTTCCTAAGCTAACAGGGAAATTTCCATATCTAGCACCGATTTGTCCTTCAAATGGTCATAGGATCCATAACTGGATTATACGGGTCGTACTTTACTCTCGTACGTTCCTCGGATGCTAAAGAATTGACTAAGTGCTGGAAGATAGTACGACTCGTACCATGATCATATAAGTAGTACAATCCATCAGTGGCTTGTCTTTGAAAACTTTGACATCTTCTGAAGTTTTCTACGAGTGTTGTGGTATGCGTCATACCTTGCTCCTATGAATCGTAATTGCTTGTTGAATTTTGAGTTCTATCAAGTCTTTCAGAATCACTGAAGCTCCACACGGCTCCTTGTACAGATCGTAGGTAGATGCTACGATCCGTAGGTTCCACCGTATTAGGAGACTTCTTATGCAAATTTTCTCTGAAGTTTTCGATGACTCCAGTTGATGAGCCCGCAAGTGTACGGGTCGTACAAGTAATACAGTGGCTCTTTTTAAGAACCGGAATGTCGAACCCACAGGAATAGGAATACGGGGTGAAAGGAATACGGGGTGAAACCTTTCAGATGTTAATTTACTACCACTACAACAAGAAGACAATGTTGTAAAGAAAAGTTGTTGTTTATGAAATATATTTTTTACTAAACTAAGCTATTTATACAATTGAGTCTTAACAATGGATGAGAGCATGCTGAGGCTACAAAGAACATGTGAAGAAACGAACTATCAATATACGTGGTTTATCTTTTTCCTCCTAAGTGCTAGTCGGAACTAATGCCTATGGATTAAAACTCTCGTATTTAACCCAACTTAAGAATCATGAACCTTCCACCTACATTTTCGTGATAAGAAGGAATTCAAGTTCTAGCTATACAAAACCGGTTCCACATCTGACTACAGACTCTCGGTATATTTCTATCCCGAAGGTAAACAATTCCCAATTTTCCCAAACCAAGAAAAGTCATATCCTACCAATTCAAACTTTCCAATTTCTTGCCCTCTCGGGTAATCGACTTTTTGGATTTACACTCAACATTGGCCGTATATTAATGTAGTAAGAACAAGAATTAAATAGAACAACAATGAAGAAAAGAGAAAATAAACCAGCAATCAATAATTACATTTCAACACAACGTTCATAACCTCAGCAAGAAGGAGAATTGTGGCTACTCATTTGTGGATTAAACATCATTAAACAAGTGTTAATCATACAAATAATTGAAAGGAAGAAGAAAGAGATAGAGAAAAACCCTAAGAATTTCGTCCTCAAAACTGCCCGTAACCCACGTTCTTGCTCCACCAAGTCAGAATAATTAAAAATGCCCCTAAGTGCTCTATTTATACAGGATAAATTTTCCTCAATAATAGCAACGTGTCACGGCGTGCAACGCGGAAAGTACCGCTCCGTGACACCTGCAACGCTGAAGCCCTTTCCGAAATTGTCCGCCTGTACTGTTTCCAACGTGGCACGACGTGCCTCGCGGAGCTCGCTAACGTGCCACTTGCACCGCGGACCCTCTCTCGAAATGCAAAGTCTCGGAGAATCACTCCCAACGTGGCACGGCCTGGATCGCTGACCCTCACTGGAATTTATTGGAATTTTCCATCCTGTGCAGAGAATGCTACCGCGATGGCAGCGTGTCACGGCTCCATCGCGCGGAGCTCCTTGTGATCCTTGCTTCGCCAACCCCTTCCTTGCTCGTTCCCGAGTTCATCTTTACCTCTTCCAACATGTCATTTTTCTTCATCAAAAGCATGTTTTTCCTACAAACAACGCTAATCATGTTGGTTAGTATAAAATCACACTTCCGTACAATTCCCATATGAGAATGTACATTATTAGACAAACAAGACAACAGTTATACATTTGAGTATCGATTTGGCATATAAATATGCCCCTTATCACCTACCCCACACTTAAAATCTTGTTCGTCCCGAACAATATTCTATACAACTCATGCAATTGCTATCCCATCATGGCTACTTAGGCTCGACCATCCGAACTACGGTTATACCGATTATGTTCAAAATAAATCATCAAGAGAAACATGCATAGTATCATTATTACAACGACACTTAATAAATCAAGACCTCCTAGCACAAGAATCGACTCGATATCGGCAAATCCCATGCATATTAGCTGACCAAGATATCCGACACGAATTTATTCTATCATCAAACATATGCCCTCACAACAATAAGAGAGATTCCCCTGTTTTAATCACATGAACTCTAAGGAAATTCATGTCGGGGTATATATAAACACACAATTTCGCTCTCTCCCAAATGAATTCACATGCATTGCGTCATGACCCATAAGCTTGCCTCTAGTGTTTTACTCCATCATATATGGATGCGTGATGTAAGATCACGTAGGACTTAACGGGTTGTAAATGTAAGCTACGGAACTAGTATATACATCACAACTCAACAATAGTAACCAGCTTCCTTAAGCGTTTTTTCACATCCCATCAACTTCTAGCACTATTATCTTCCTTCCTCCTCCTTGAAGTTTCTCTTTATATTTATCACTCATTTCTTTAACACACCAGATTTAAACAAGAGAAAATTGAGTTAAACAACTTTCCTTCAAACTGGCTATTCCACCCTTGGACTCTTTTTTCTTCTCTTTCTTTTTTTCATCACTTTTCTTTTTTTTTATCACTTCACTCCTTGACACCATGGGAAAAATTGTACATTTTCTTGAGCGCTAAGAGCTTTCAGATTTTGGTTTAAGGACCATGAAAAGAAGGGGTTCACTTGGTCTACACCCTTCGACAAAAAGAAAACCAGAAAAGAAAAATTTATCAAGGCTAAAGGCTCAACGGGCTGACTAGGTTTAATCTTCAAGGTAGATATGAAAAGAAAAACAAGAAAACTTTTGGTTGACAAAGAAATGCCTACATCCTTTCCTACACTACACTTCCTTCATTGCCTGTACACACGATGCAAGTTCTAGACAATCGACAACAGCATGGAATAAACAATTCCTCACTATACACTCGGGATGTGCACATGCTCAACTCAAGATGACTTCACGATTCTTTAATCACCTAATCACAAGAATTCAAAATTAAGCCTCAATCACACCGAATCGAATTCTACTAGCATAAGTGTTCTTGCATATGTACAGAAATTTGCATGCTTTCTACGAATCATCTTTGCTATATAATTATTATATACACAGCAATAAGGATGTCGGAGCCATAGGGTAGCAACATGCATGGGATACAACCAACAATCCAACTACAAAAAATTAAATAAAGGAAAAATTTAAAAAGACAAATAAAAAACGGAATATACCACTCCTATCGACTACCTTTCCCTTAAGACGGTCGTCATCCGTCCATCATAGAGAAGGGTCACTATTTACGACTTCGGTTCAATGGGACTCTTCTCGCAAAAGAACCGAAACAAACTCCGAGAAACCCAAAAGAAAAATAGTTTACTTTTTTTTTTTTTTTTTTAAAAATGTCGATGATTTCGACAAAACTATTTACATACTGGCTAATATCATTCCACAGCACACAACGACAATTTCACACAACAATATTTACATCAATGAACATACACATAAAAACAGAGTCAAATTAAAACAAACACGACAACAAAGCAAGGAACATGCGATGATATACACAAGAAGGCAAATTCAAAACCTAACTACTCCCACCCCACACTTAAAATCGAACACTGTCCCCAGTGTTCATTCAATTACAAACAGAAAGGTGGTTCGTGAAACTCCCCGATCAACCAAAGTATTCCACTTCCTCATCCGGGTGCCGCCTCATCCCCCATATTCGAGTCTCCACCGTCATCCTCCGACTCAACGCCGGAATCCTCGCGACGTGCTCCCCTCGTCCGTGGGGACGTCATCATCTATAGGTCTACGTGCTGGGCCCACTCCGACATAGCGCCCCTGGGCATTCTCGCCTAATGGGTAATCTAAGTCGAGCCGCCATAGCTCAATCCTCCGTTGCCGGTTCCCTGGCCATGCGTAGATGGAGCATCCGCATCCCGGGCCAGCGTGGGACATATAGCTGATCGTCCAGCATGTCGCTCGCCAGTGTGGGAGAACAGGCCCATGCGTGGTGTCGGGTGCCTTTGTTTCTTGTGACATTAATGACACACCGCTCCATCCGCGGGATGTAATCTAGGGCCTCCTCTCGACCTCAAGGCCTCTCGTGAACGCTACAAGAAACTCGGCCGCCAATCCGCACTGCGTTCTTGATGCAATCGGGCCCTTCATGGCGGAAATGATCACCGCCCTAACATTGATCTCCAAATTTCCTTTTCATCGTGGCGTATACCAAGCATACACGATCCCGTCACATCCGTCATGTGCAACCCCCGAATCAAACAGAGCAAATGATCTTAAGCCTACTCCTGCTTCCTCGTTTCATCTCGTGCAGTAGGGCAACACTCGATGGTAGCTCCTCTCCTTGTGCCTGCTCTAACGTGCCGCGGACTCTGCTCACATAATGTGCGTCTGATATCCGCATAAGGTGGAGGATGTTCAAATATTTCTGAGTACATGGGCGTTCCTCGTATTTTTGCGCCCTAGGATGGCATTGAGGTGGTGAGGTCTAATGTGACAATCCGCCCCTTATTTTGATGGTGTGACTCCTCAATGTCGGGTTCCAATTAGCGTAGAATTCTCGGATCAAGTGCAGGTTGCACTCCTTGGGCTCGTTGAAAATGAAACGTAGCCCAAGAAATACTAATCCTTTGTACCATCCGGGGGAACCAGATAATGGTTCCTGGCAATATGTTCTGGGAAGTATTTGTTCTCTTTGTGCTTGGTGTACCACTTCTTCCCTCTTCGCCACCCATCGTGTCTCCATACATGCCCCGCCGCGGAATCCGCGTGCCGCTGGACCGCCGCCTTCCTGGCCTCAATCTTTTTCCGCGCTCGATGTGGATGCGCCTTTCCCCTTTTGTCCTCTCGTCGCTAGACATATTGTCTCTCGTCAAAGAAAATGTATAAGAATAATGTTAGTCGAATTAAACTTAGCTTTTGACTAAGGTTGGCTCTTGGCCTCGGCCACCCCACACACTTAGTCTTTTTAGCTCACATTATGCAATTCGCAAGAACACCTTTATTCTAATTTATGTAAGAAGATACAAAATCTAAAACACTAAAGCAAAAGAAAGAAACATAAACAAAATCGCCGTGCCTTCTTAACCTTCGACAGTATAACCTCTAAGTACTACTCGCACTTACGGAAATTAATTCCAACATACTATCGATAATCATTTCATTACATGGCATTCACTAGAAGAAAATAAGAAAACAAGAATACTCCACAAACTCAAACTACGCAATTCCCGATTTTCATGTAATTCGAAGGAGTTCTTGAATTTCACCCACTTGTAATTCCCCGATAATTGCATCGTTTCTTAGGCATACACGAAGTAAGCATAACACGATTCAATCTACCCAACATGCACAACCTACAATTTTTTCAACAATTCCTCTTCTCAATTCAATTTTTTCAACTTCACAATCCAACCCTAACACAATTTAGCACAAAATTCATTTAAGCACGTAATTAACGAGTTCATATGATCACAACGATACTAAGGCTACTTAACAACAATTAACAACAACCCATATGTATTTAAGCTCAATTTTATGTCATGGGCATGGATTCTTCCTAAACATGCTAGGAATTGAAATTTTAGCTAAAAATCGGGTTGTGCCCAAGAACATACTCTTGATTCGAGTAAGACGAAGAAAAGTTGAGAAATTTTATTCCTTATGCCGTGACACGTTGAGTGTAGGGATTTTGGGGTATTATCAGCAGAGGGTAGAAGAAAATAGGAGAAATGAGGGTTTTGGAGTTTAAAGTAGTACCGCTGTCGCCCGGTGACTCCGTGTGACCCGGTCGCGATTAACACGTCAACGTGTCACGGAGGGTAACGCGGAGCATGCCCTCCGTGACACGGAGTCATCGCGCAGGCATTCTGGAATTTTTTAAAAATTCCAGATTTTGCTCCCTTCAACGGTCACCGGAGGGTAACGCGGAGGCCCTCCTACGTGACACGGAGCCATCAAGCAAAGCTCACTGCTTTGCCATTTAAAATTAATTTTCTACCTCGTTTTTTCCCCTTGCATTCCTTTGCATTTTTTCCCTCCGTTCAACTTGTAAAACATCTTACCACGATAATCGATTAGAATTCCAAAGTTGGAGAAATAACAATATTTTTATTTTTCTAGTTACATTCTATACTACAAAATATTAAATAAATAAAGATAAAATTAATTTTTTCTTTTTCTTCATATGTACATTTTATAATTACATTTCACGGGTTGCTCTCGTGCAAAGGCCTGGTTTACTGCTTCCTGCCTTCCGACGCTGTTTGAGCCCGCCTCCGCCCCTAGGGTGACTCTGACAAGCTCACGACTATCATCCTCACCCCCATCAAGCTTACTCTATTCGGGGGGCTCTCCCTTTCGTTCTCGTTGTTCAATGCCTGAGCCGCACTCTCGGTTGCTCAAGCACGTTGATCAACGAGAGTTCTTCGTACACGGCCGGGAATTTAGTGGCCTTGTACACATCAAACACCTCTACCTTGTCGTGTAAGCCGCACGTTAGCCGCCCTCAGCCTACATCTATAAGCGTTTCCCTAAGGTTAAGAAAGGTCGTCCTAAAATAAATGGGGCTTCCACGTCTGGCCTTCCAAAGTCCAAGACAACAAAAATCCACCGAAAGATTAGGAGCCGACTTGTACTAGCACGTCCTCCACAATACCGCCTGGTCTTGCTAAGGAACGGCCCTGCAAGCCGCAAAATCACCGTTGTAGGTCTAGGACTTCCTAGACCTAACTTCTTGAATACCGAAGTTGGTATCAAGTTAATGCTCTCTCCAAGATCACATAACCCGCGAGTCGACATTTCTGCCCGATTGTCACCTTGAACGGTAGCTCCCGTGATCTTTGAGCTTCGTAAACCGGAGTTTTATATCCGGAAGTGCACTTCCTTCTCGTAAGGGCCACCGTGGCATAGCTTCCGGTAAGCCTGCTTTTGTTGGCCACGATGTCCTTTTATGTACTTTGCATATTTGGGCACTCCCTCAGAAAACATCACCAAGAGGTAAGTTAATGTACTGCTTGAGCACCTCCATGAACTTCTTCTTGAAGCACGCCTCCTTGTGCTTTTAATCGTTGAGGGAACGGGGGTGGAGGTCTGTCCGGTTCAGCATCCTTGTGTTTCCTCTCATTATTCTCGCTCCTCTCCGCCTCGTTTACTCCGATCAAGAGGTGGTCTTTCGGGTTCCACCTCCTTCAATCGCAAGCTACCTCGTGGGTCAATGCATTTTACCGCTGCTGGGACTGTGTCACTGGGAGTCCTCCTCTAGGCCTGGGTGTTCTGGCTCCAGCAAATTGCCCAAATGATACTCCAGTGCCTTGGTAGCTAGCTGAATATTTTTAACATCGGCTGCCAATTTGACATGGCTCGCCTCTAGTTGAGCTTGGCTAGCTATCACCGCTTGAACATCTCCTCAATGCTGGGTGATGGTGGTGGAGGAGGGGCATTGCTGTTATTCCTGTGCATTGTGCCTGATAGTTCTGGTGGCCCTCCTGATTCCGCTGCATCCCCCACTCAACTCTGCTCTTGATGGTTGTTGCTACCACAAGAGAAATTGGTGATTCTCCCAAATGGAATTGTAGCTATTCCTCATCAGCTGTAGATTGCTCCTTTGTGCATTACCAACAAACTTCACCGAGTCTGGATTTGCCCACAACACTAGCTGAGTGTTCACATTGCTCCTGCACACTTCACTCCAAATTCGCGCACCGTATTAACCGGGCTTGAGATCAGCTCAAGTTCATGTTGCCGAAGTGGTGTTCAATTGATTCTGCAGCAAATATCTCAGGCAAAGAGAAGCGGTAAACCCATCCACTTCAAGACTCAGCCGCTTTCCTTGCTCCTCCTGAAGAGTCCGCATTCCACTCCGGATTTCCCTGCGAAATATTGATTACAAAGTATACAAGCTTCTTCATAAGTCTTTTCTAAAGCTGCCCCCAAACTGCCGAATCCAAAGAAATTTTTGTGTGGGGTTCCAAACATTCTATAAAAGTGTGCACCAGCACATCATCTAATTTGATGGTGATGAGGACAGTCCTCAACAATAATTTAAATCTTCCCAAGCTTGATACAGATCCTCTCCTTCCCTTTGTTTAAAACTTAGAATTTGACTTCTAAGCCTTACCGCTTACCTGAGGGAAAGAATCTTATCAAGAACTTCTTTGCAAGATCATCCCATGAGGTGATAGAGTTTGGTGGCTCAGCTTTCAGCCACCTCTTAGCATCTCTCCAAAAGTGAAAATGGGAAAAGTGTAAGCTCTGATAATCAAGTGGACACTCCAAATGGGATGTGGTGTCACTTATCTCCAGAAAATTCTCAAGATGTTGTTGTGGGTCCTCGTGAGGAGACCTATAATCGCCCGCTGTGTGCAGCAACTGCACCATATTCTGTTTCAGCTTGAACCTCCCTCCTGGCTCAGGTTTGCGAATGCTAGAAGTAACATTGCGAGCTTGTGGACTGCCAGCATCGCAAAACCGGCCTGATCAAGTAATTCCTCTGCACTACACGCTTCCGCACGTATTGGTGGATTCGTGGTTGCTCCATGATATTTGTCCAGGCACCGCAACTTTCCCTAGAGCTTCTCTCCGTTGACGATGAAAATTGTCGTTCCTATTTGATAGATGGATCCACTAAACCTTTGTCTCTTGCCGTTGTTCAACGCACTGGTCGCAAAATACGTGCTAAGACCAAGTTGTCAACACTAAAATATTGAAATAGCAAACTAACACTTAAAATAAAAGTAAAATGAAAATTTCACCAATTGCTTGGCCTGCAACGGCGCCAAAAACTTGATGAGCCCGCAAGTGTACGGGTCGTACAAGCACACAGCTTGCTCTTTTTAAGAACCTAATGTCGAACTCCACAGAATAGGAATACGGGTGAAACCTTCAGATGTTAATTTACTACTACTACAACAGCAAGACAATAGTGTAAAGAAAAGTTGTTTGTTTTGAGAAATATAATTTTTGTACTAAACTATGGCTATTTATACAATTGAGTCTAACTATGGATGACATGCCGAGGCTTCAAAGAACATGTGAAGAAACGAATCATCAATATACGTGGTTTATCTTTTCCTCCCGGTTGCTAGTCGGAACTAATGCCTATGGATTAAAACTCTCGTATTTAACCTAACTTAAGAATCATGAACCTTCCACCTACATTTTTGTGATAAGAAGAAATTCAAGTTCTAGCTTGGTACAAAACCGGGTTCCATGACTAATACGACTGGGTATATTTCTATCCTGAAGGTAAATCAATTCTAATTTTCCCAACCAAGAAAAAGATCATATCCTACCACCTCACAACTTTCCAATTTCTTTGCCCTCTCGGGTGAAATCGGACTTTTGGATTTATACCAACATTGGCCGATATTAATGTAGTAAGAACAAGAATTAAATAGAACAACCATGGAAGAAAAGAGAAAATTAAACCAAAGCAATCAATAATTACATTTCAACACAAAAGTTCATAACTCAGCAAGAAGGGTAATTAGCCACTCATTGTGGAAATAATATTATTGTGCAAACAAGTGTGTTAATCATACAAACAATTGCGCAAAGAAGAAAGAGATAGAGAAAACCCTAAGAATTTCGTCCTCAAACCCCCGTAACCCACGCTCTTGCTCCACCAAGTCAGAATAATTAAAAATGCCCCATGTTCTATTTATACTAGGGATAAATTTTCTAGATTAATAAGCAACGTGTCACGACGTGCATCGCGGAGCACCTGGGCCCGTGACACGGTGCAAAACGCGGAAGCCCTCTTGGAAATTGTCCGCCCAGGTACTGTTTCCCACCGTGGCAAGGCGTGCACGCGGAGCCTCGCCAACGCGTGCTACTCTGCACGCGGACCTCTCTCGGGAAATGCAAAGTCCGGAGAATTAATTTCAATGTGTGGCACGGCCTGATCGGGGACCCTCACTGGAATTTATTGGAATTTTCCATCCCAGGCAGAGTGCATCCGCGATGGCAACGTGTCACGGCTCCATCGCGGAGCCCCCTCAGATCCTTGTTTCGCCAAACCAGCTTCCTTGCTCGTTCCCGAGTTCATCTTTGATTTCTTCCAACATTTCATTTTCACAAAAGCATGTTTTTCCTACAAAACAACGCTAATCATGTTGGTTAGTATAAAATCACACTTCCACACAATTTACATGAGAATGTACACACATTATTAGACAAACAAGACAAAAGTTATACATTTGAGTATCGAGTTGGCATATAAATATGCCCTTTATCACTCGCTACGCTTGTACCATCTTGCAAGGATCAGACCGAGAGTCGTACTCTTTCCTTTGCATTGATCTAGCCTTCTGAACTTTTCCACGAGTCTTAGTACGGCTCGTACAATCAACGTACGACGTGCACTAGGATTAGTACTTGGCCGATCAGACTTTTATGCATCTTTGCATATTTTTCTCCAACACCTATTTTCCCTGAAAATAAAGTAAAAAGATCTCATATCCTTATAAACATACTTAAGTCCATGTTGTTTTCCCAGTTTTAAGTGTCGAATGAGTTGTAAACTCACAACACATCAAACACCATCCCTCTAACTTAAGACTTTTTGCATGTCCTCAGCAAAGAAAACAAAAAAATAAAAACAACGCTTAACTAGAAAATAAACTTAGGATACTACAGCCAACACCCATCAAAATTTGCAGCATAAACTCAAACAGCTCTTGACCCTTTTTTCGGTAAGCCAAATCATCATATGCACATCAAGTAACCACAAACCATGAAAAACAAGGATCTAGATATGTCATCTAGTTATTAATGTATAGTCAAGTCATCACCACTACTTCACACGGAAAACTGGCAGAATAAAATACAAACTATGTACCCTAATAGAAAATGAAGTCCTCCACTGGCAGATATATAAAAATATAAAATATGGGACGGAAAAAGACTCTCTACTCACAAGGAAGTTCCAAATACCGCACATCAGATACCATAGTCTTGGGCTCCTTATTTTCTCTACTTCGGCTCTTCGGATTGTTAGGCTAGTATCACTATAAGACTTGCTTCGGCTTGTAATGTAGGATTTTAGGCTGGGTATGCTAGATATGGAATATTTTTAATGAATAAACCCTCCTTGGAACTACATACACGTGGCTCCACTTTTCACTTTATTTCACCCTCTTTCCTTTTCAGCTTTTTCCTCCCTTTTCTCTCCATTTTTATATAATTGTATGGGTGTGGTGTGTTTTCAACTTTTCTTATCTATTTTATATTTTGTATCTTCTTTTCAATTTCACTTTTCAGCTCTTTTATTTTGTCACACCACACCTCATTTTTAACCCTTTTTCTTTTATTTTCCTTTTTCACTTCCATTAAGATCTATGCACTCCTACTCTAGCCACCTCTGGCATTTTTTGTTGAAGTTCACAATGTATAAGTGTGGACCAGCCAAAACAGAAATTCATTATATAAAATGGGTAAGGTTAGTCGGTTAATTAAAGAAAAATGATTCATTTAAGACTCAAAATCGTGGATCATGGAATGATAATTACCTCGTAGGGTAATATAAGCTAAAATAGGCTAAACAAAAAGGGCCTATGATCATTTCCTAACCAACATCCTAAACCTATGTAAAGGCCAACTAGGCAAGTTCTAGATCCTCTACGCAAACATTGAACTAGGTATAGACCTCACTACTCATGGTACATGTTTTCCATTCATTCTACTCTCTTCCGGTTTATAAATGGATAACTATAACTACTTGCGCAATACACTAGATGACACAAAAAGATCAAATATAAATCATATTTTGCAATCAACAAGTACATAGCCAACTATCAAAAATTTTAAACAGTGGTCAATTTTTCAAAAGTCAAAACTTGTGCATTTATTAGCCGAGTAATCCCAAGATACTTTCTAATTAAACAAAAACATCCTAAACATGTTGGTTCTACTAGGTAATATGCCTGAGGAAAAGAAAACACGACAAGAAAACCCTAGGACGAATCCAAAATCCCAAAAACAAGTGACCCTCACTTTTGAAAAGCATGCTTTTTCCCTGAAGCATAGAATATAAAACAAGGAAGGGAACATACCCTATGATGTACCTGGTGGCTCACATTCATGTAGGTGGTACTACGTTGTAGTTGTGGCGTTGGCGGTGGCCGAGTACCTATTGGTGTATCAACACGGGAATAGTCACCTTGGGCAAAAAGAGCTGCTTCTTCTACAACCTCCGGAATCATCAAGCTGAATGTAGCTCGCCCGAAGGGTCTTTCCACCCACAAGCTCGACATGGGAAGTGGTGGAGGTATCCGCCCTTCGCTCTCTGCAGGCTTCTAACTGCGCCTGCCGAGCCTCGCTAGCTTCCACCCTGCGTTCGCTTGCGCTCTTTTCTTTTCTTTCTTTTTCTTTCTTCTTTAGGGCCCGCTCCCAACATCCTCAGAGACCCTCTTTTCCTTTTTTTCTTTCAGCTCCCGCTGGCCACACCCAAAGCCTCATCATCTATACAATTGTCGAGGTGAGGAAGAGTAGGGTCTGCTACATAATTGCCAACCGTCGAGATGACATCTTAGTTACTTGGCTCCAAAGTTGAGCCTCTAACTCCACATGGAAGCCGCTGTCAGTATGTTTGACCATACACTTATTGAAGCACCTCAAAGCTATCTAGTCTCGCGTGTAGGACCTGCAAATGCTTTCCCCACCCTGGGCCTTCACCTAAGGATTCACATCCTCCATCATAGAATGTACCTCTTCTTAGCTATGGGCCCGCATCTTGCAGCCATCTTCCTGAGAAATTCCCCTGATGTGCTAGCATGTATCCGGTTGGAGTCGTGCTTAGAAGGCCCATACGTAAAGTAAGGAGGTGATGGGAGCCGCCTTTGAATGGACAAGGCATCTGTGAGCTAGTGTCTCTGCTCCTACCCCGTGAGGTGGGTGCATTTACCTGCTAACTCCCCAACCGCCCGTGGTACTGTGACTACGGTAGAAAGTCATGTCGGCTTAAGGTGGTGTTCGGCTGTCTCTGGATGACTACACGCAAGTGCATGGTCGAACAAGTAGTGCGGGCCTGGTAAGCTAAGTATCGATCCTAAGGCCAGGACCGACTACTGTGGCAAAATCACCTCTTATGTCAATTTTTACTTGTTTTAAAACTCACAGATAACAAGCACAAAGAAAAGTTTTTTGATTTTATGAACTATTTTTATACTAAGGTAAAATATTTATATGGTGAGTCTGAACTATGAATAAGAGCATGCTGAGGCTATAACAAACATGTAGAGAAATTAGTTATCGATAGATGGTTTATCTTTTCTCCGGGTTGCTATCGGAACTTATGCCAATGGATTAAAACTCTCGTATTTAACCCAACTTAAGAATCATGAACCTTCCGCCTACATGTCTGTGATAAGAAGAAATTCATGTTCTAGCCATACAAAACCGATTCCACACTTGACTAATACGACTTCTTCAGGTATATATATTTCTATCCCGAAGGTAAATCAATTCTCAATTTTCCCAAACAAAGAACAGATCATATCCTATTAATTCACAACTTTCTAGTTTCAGCCTCTCAAGTGAAACCAGACTTTTTGGATTTACATTAACATTGGCCAGATATTAATGCAGTAAGAACAAGAATTAAATAGAACAACCATAGAAGAAAAGATGAAACAATCCGTGATAATCAACAATTACATTTCAATACAATGGTTCCTAACCTCAGCAAGAAAGGGAATTAGCCACTCATTTGTGGATTAAACATCGTTAAATGAGTATAAATCATACAAACAATTCAAAGAAATAGAGAAAGGATGTAGAAAACCCTAAGAATTTTCGTCCTCACAACTCCTGCCTGTAACCCACGTTGCTCCACCAAGTCGAATAATTAAAAATGAACCTAAGTGTTCTATTTTATACCGGGGAGAATTTTTCCCTGAAATAACAAAGGTTATGTTGAGTGCACGCTGGAGCACTGCCTCCGTGATACGGCAAACTCGGAGGCTCTCTGGAATTTAGCCGCCTGTAATATTCTAATGTGTACACACTGATAACGCGGAGCATGCCCAAGCAGCTGACGCGGCAACGCGCACTTTCACTGAATGTCAAGATCCAGGAAATTAATTCCAACGGGCCACGGCTCGATCGCGTACCTTCTCCGGAAATTCTTGAAATTATATCTCCTGACAAAATAATGCATCCTGGGCGATGGCAGCTGCGGTCACGGCTCCATCGCGGAAAGCCTTTATTTCTTGCTTCTCCAATCGCTTTCCTTGCTCGGGCCCCGAGTCCATCTTCCATTCTCCCAACATGCATCTTAGCTCCCTAAAAAGTATGTTTTTCCTGCAAAACAACGCTAATCATGTTGGTTAGTATAAATTCACACTTCCCTACAATTTACTTGAGAATGTACTAACATTGTTGGATAAACAAGGCAAAAACGATGCATTTGAGTATCACTTGGGCAGTTACAAATATGCCCCGCATCACCTACCCCACTTAAAATCTTGTTCGTCCTCGAACAATACTCCACTCATGCAATTGACATCCTATCACATTGGCTCGACAATCCGAGCTACGGTTACACCGACTATTTACATACAAACCATCAAGAAAGCATGCCTGGCATCATCATTACACCGATATCCAACATATCAAGCACCACCTAGACGTCAGCAAATCGACTCTCTTGATAATGGCAAACTCATGCACATTAATAACTAGATATCCGACACGAATTTATTCTTTCGTCCAACATGTGCCCTCATACATAAGAGAGTTTCCCCGTTCTAATCACATGAATTCTACAACTATCTGCTGCCTGCAAGTCTAGACACACCCAATTCTGCTCACTCTCCCAAGCGAATTCACATGTACTGTGTCATGAACCACAAGCTTGCCTCTAGTGTATTACTCCACTAATTATAAGGACGCGTGATGTAAGATCACGTAGGACTTAACGGGTTAATATTAGCTACTAACTAGTATATACTACAACTAATAACAACTAGCATCCTTAAGCGCTTTTTCCCTACATCCCATCATATATTCTGGGCATAAGTTAGTTCTTCCTCCTCCTAACCTTGTAGTCTTTCTTAATTACATTTTTCAACCTCTTACGCAACCCCCCACACCAGACCTAAACAATAAAGATTTAAGCACTTTATTTTCTTTACGCCCGCAAGTGCACCTTTGACTCTTTTTCTGCTTTTCATCACTTTGCTTTTTCCTCTCTTTATTTTCATCATTTCACTTTACACTGTGGGAAAATTATTTTTTCTTGAGCGGTTAAGAGCTTCTCGGATTAGGTTTATGGATAATGTGAAAAAGAAGGGGTTAAGCTTTGGTTTACACTTGACAAAAGAAAAAAATAGGCTAAAGGCTCAATGTCTAACTAGGATTTAATCTTCAAGGTGGTGGGTATATATATAAAAAAAAAAAAACTTTAGGCTAAACAGCAAACGCCTACATCCTTTCCCACACTACGCTTCCTTCATTTCGTTTCGTATACACACCAGGCAAGTTCTAGACACTTCACAATAATATGGAATAAACAAACCTCACTATACACTCATTGCACATGCTCAACTCAAGACATATTCAGCATACTTTAATCACTAATTACAAGAATTCAAAATTAAGCCCCAATCACACCGAATCGAATTCTGGCTTCAAGTATCTCACATATATGTACAAAAATTTGCATGCTTTCAAACGAATCATCTTTGCGTATAAACATTATGTACAACACGCAACCAGGATTTCATAGCCATAGAGCAGCAATGTGCATGGATACAACCAAACAAACCAAAATTGAAAATAAACTACTCCTATCGACGTTTTCTAAGACGGTCGCCATCCATCCATCATAGGGAACGCCTCTATTTACGATTTCTGCCAATGGGACTCTTCGGAAAGAACCTAAAACAAACTCCGAGAAACTCCACAAACAAAATAGTTAACGAAAATTTTAAAAAAATATCGATAATTTCGATAAAAACTATTTACATTAATCAAGCACAAAGATTCAACAAAGACACACAAATTTCACAAAGATATTTACAATACGAAACATACACACAAAAACAAGGTCACAATATTTTCAAACACACAACATAACATGCAATTATATACAAACAAGACAAAAATCAGCACTAATTCCAACACTCACCCCACACCTTCTAAAATCGAACACTGCCCTCAAAGTTCATACAATCACAAAAACACAAAGGTGGGTGGTGAACTCCCCGACAATCAAAGTATTCCAATTTCTTCATCGCGTCAGCCTCGTCTCCTATGTTCGAATCTCCCCGCCGTCCTCCTCCGACTCAAGGTCGGAATCCTCGAGCCGTGTCTCTCAAGCCGTTGGGGACATCATCCATGGGCTCCACAAAAGTCAGCCCACACGACATAGTGCCCTGGCGTTTTCGCCAAAGGGGTAATCTAAGTCGAGCTACCACAGCTCCTCCTCCGTTGCCGGTCTCCCGCCTATGCGTAGCTGGAGCATCTCGCTGCACTCAACATGCGGGCTATATCGATCATCCCGAGCATGTCGTCGGCTAGTGTGAGAACCGGCTGGTGGAGTGGTGTCGTGTGCCTTAGTCTTGTGACACCTATGGCACGCCTCTCCATCTGTGGGATATAATCTAGGGGCTCTTCTTTCTACCTCTCCAGGCCCCTCAGAACGTGGCCGCAACCCGCCAAACCCACTTGTGCCCTTGATGCAAATGTTTCTCGGCAATGATCTCCCCTACATTTATCTCCACTTTTCATCAGTGGCATACACTGTATACGCGATCCCGGGTGACATCTGTCATGTGCACTCCCGGAATCAAACAGAGCAAACACTTTAGCGATCCTGCTTCCTGCTCATCTCGGGAGTAGGGCAATGTCTCGATGGCAGCCTCTCCTTATGCTCGGCTTCCAAGCAGCCGTCGACCGGCCTACATAATGTGCGTTCGATATCCGTATAAGGTAGAGTGATATTCAGCTGCCGGAGTAATGGGCATCAAGAAAGCCGCGCCTGTGCATGGCATTTAAGGAGAGCTCAAGTGTGACAATCACCCCTTATCTTGATGGTGTGACTACGTGAGCGTCTATGTTCCAATTTCCATAGAACTCCCGACCAAGTGCAGATTGCACTTGGGCTCGCTAAAATGAATCGCACTGGATAAAGGTCAATCCGCAGTGGCCTGCGGGGGAACCCTGTGCCAATGGGTCCCTTGTAATATGCTCCTCAGTAGAAGCACTTGTTCTCCTTGTGCTTTGTGTACCACTTCTTCCCTTCTCGTCACCCATCGGGTTCCGTACTGTGGCGGCGCTGGCCGCGTGGAACCGCTGGGTGCTGACCGTGTTCCTGGCCTTAAGCTCTTTCTTCCTGCCGATGTAGATGCGCCTTTCCCTTGTCTTACACATATTGTTCCCGCTAAAGCAAAAGCCAGATAAATCTCAATGTTAGTCAATTTTAAATTAGCTTCTGACTCAAGGTTAGGTTAGGCTCCTGGGCTACTCCCACACTTAGTCTTCACCCACAATTTCAAGATTCGGCAAGGACATATTTATTTCTAATTTACAAAAATGAGAAAAATTCAAAAAAACAACTAAACACTCAAAACACATTGCCTTTGTGCATTCGGCAAATACGACGGTATAACTCAACCGTACTACTCGTATCGTACACTACTGGGCAACTACTGGCCGATCACAATTTCATACCGAGTACATAACAATAAACAAGAGAAAAGAAAAACGAAAACTTTTCAAATTATACAAACCCAATGCAACCCGGGCCCATTTCTTGCATACTATAATTGCACTCCCAAAATCCGTCGTCTTTTAACGTGACATAGAATACGCCCAACTCATCTCACCCAACATACTCAACCCACAAGAATTGACAATTCAACTAGATTTCCTTTCATGTTCAAATTCAAGCCCTAACTATAATTTTTCAAAATTCGATCAAGCTCGTGCTTTAATGCTTGTACAATCACAATGATATTACTAACATCAATCAACAATAACTTAACTGAATTTAAGCTCAATTTCTACCTAGGGTAAGGTGTACTCACATCTCATGCTATATATCAAAAAAAAATCAACCAAAATTGAAATAGAGATGATGGACGTACCTCAAGTTCGATGATCGGAAGAAAACTTGACGAAATTTTATACCTTAGTCCGTGGCACGTTGAGGGAGAGGGAATTTTTGGGAGGGTTGTCGCGGAGGAGATGAAAAATGAGAGAAAATGAGGGGAATTGGGGTTAAAAGTGGGACTTTCGCGCGGTTACCTCGTGACCCGGTGTGACCCATCGCGAATAACACTTCAACGTGTCACGAGGGCAACGTGAGGTCCTCCTCTCGTGACACGGAGCTATCGCGCTGAGTATCTCCGAATTTGTAAAATTCTTGTGATTTTTTGTTTTCAATGTGTCACGGAGGGTAATGCGGAGCATCACTCCATGACACGAGCCATCGCGGGGCAGCTCAATGTTGCCACTTTAAAATTTTTCTTACCTCGTTTTTCTCCTTTGCACTCTTTTGCATTTTTTTCTCCGATCAACCTGTAGTATATCTTACAACAAGAAATTGGTTAGAATTCCAAGATTTGTAGAACACAATATTTTATTTTTTTTATTTTTTTTATTTTTTTTAACATTTTTAATTTTCTCTTTTTTTTTTTTCTTTCTTTTTAATCTCATAATTATAAAAACAACAATTCACGGGTTGCCTCCCGTGCAACGCCTGGTTTACCATCGCGGCTCGACGTTATTTATGCTCATTCAGCCCTAGGTGACAGACAAGCCTTCTCACGACTCCCATCCTCACCCTTGTCAAGCTCACCCTCGCCGTGGGGTCGTCCCACTAACTCGAGACTCAATCACTGGAGCAACTTCAAACCTTGCTCAAACACGTTGATGACCGAGAGTTCCTCGTACATGGTCGGGAGCTTGGTGGCCTTGTACACATCGAACACCTCCACCTTATCATGTAAGCCGCACGTGTGAGCGTTCCCGCAGCCTACGTTTACGCGCTTTCCCAGAGCCAAGAAAGGCCGTCCTAAAATAAATGGGGCTTCCGCATCCGGCTCAAAGTCCAAGATATTAAAATCTACCGGAAGATCAAGGAGCCGACTTGCACCAACACATCCTCCACAATTCCATCTGGTCTTGCCAAAGAACGATCTGCAAGCCGCAAGATCACCGTTGCTGGTCTAGGACTCTCAGCCCCAACTTCTTCAATACCGAGGTTGGCATCAAGTTAATGCTCGCTCCCAAATCATATATCTGCGATTCGGATACTCGCCCGATTGTTAGTTGAATTGTGAAACTCCCAGGGTCTTTGAGCTTTGTAGGCAATCAATCGGTTTTGTATCCGGAAGTGCACTCTCCGTAAGAGCCACCGTGGCAGACTCAGTAAGCTCGCTTGTTGGCCACTTATGTCCTTTATGTACTTTGCGTGCTTAGGCACTCAGAAACACGCCAATAGGTAGTGATGGGCCCGCAAGTGTACGGGTCGTGCAAGTAATATAGTGGCTCTTTTTTAAGAACCTAATGTCGAACCCATTGTGGACTCGGACTACGGGGTGAAACCTTTTCAAGTGTTAATTTACTAAAACTCTAATAATGAAGACAAAAGTGTAAAGAAGAGTTTTTATATTTTGGAAACTATTTTTATACTAAAGTAAGATATTTATACAATTGAGTCTCAACTATGAATGTGAGCATGCTGAGGCTACAACGAACATGTAAAGAAACTAATTATCGATCTACCCGGTTTATCTTTTCTCCTATTGCTAGTCGGAACTTATGCCTATGGACTATAAACCCGTGTATTTAACCCAACTTAAGAATTACGAACCTTCCACCTAAATTTCGTGATAAGAAGAAATTCATGTTCTAGCCATACAAAACCGATTCCACACTTGACTAATACGACTTTCTAGCTATATTTCTATCCCGAAGGTAAACAATTCCCAATTTTCCCAAACAAAGAACAGATCATATCCTATTAATTCACAACTTTCCAGCTTTTGCCTCTCGTGAAACCGACTTTTAGATTTACATTAACATTGGCCAGAGCATAACGTAGTAAGAACAAGAATACAAATAGAACAAACCATAGAAGAAAAGATGAAAGTAACCGGGGAGAATTAATAATTACATTTCAATACAACAATTCATAACCTCAGCAAGGAGGGGAATTAGCCACTCATCAGGATTGAACATCATTAAATGAATAGAAATCATGCAAACAATTGAAAGAAAGAAGAAAGGGATAGAGAAAACCCGAAGAATTTTCGTCCTCACAACCGCCCGTAACCCACGTCTTGCTCACCAAGTCGCACATTCGAAAATAAACCTAAGTGTGCTATTTATAATAGTAGAATTGTTCTCGAATAATAAGCAACGTGTCACGGAGTGCAACGCTGAGCATTGGGCTCGTGACACGCCTAAACGCGGCCTTCGAAATCGCTCTCGAAATCGCCTCAAAGACTCCCGGCCGCGCTGGGCGCGTGGCACGCGCTGGGGCAGCGCGCCTGCAATAATCTCTTGGTCGCGGAGCCACCCTGCCGCAGGCACGCCGTCAACGCGGCAGGGGGCTGTCTTGGGCAGCCTGCTCGCGTGGCACGCGGCCGACGCAGTGGGCTGTTTGGGCCTCCTCTTGCGGCCGCTATGAGGTTTATTCCGTCTCCAAGCCTCTACTTCACCAACTCATGGATTAGCTCTCAAAATCATCAAAAACCTAAGCAAAAGAACGGGCAAATCATGTTGCTAGTATAAAATCACACTTCCCTACAATTTACATGAGAATATACACACATTGTTGGATAAACAAGGCAAAAGCGATGCATTTGAGTATCAACTGGGCATATAAATATTCCCCGATCACCTACTCCCACACTTAAAACCTTGTTCGTCCTCGAACAACCTTTTACATCTCATGTAAATGAAGACTCACACATAACTAATCTAGCAAGATAATTCAAATTACGACTATGATGATTATTTAATATTTAATTATAAATTAATTACCTTTATGTTTTTATCTTTAATTTTTAAAACCACAAGATTGAAGGGTATTTTAGTTTCAAGAATCGACTCTCACGCTTAGCAAACTCATGCAAATCAACCGATTAAGAGATCCCACATGAACTATATCCTTCATTAAACATGTGCCCTCACGGAAAGAGAGTTACCCAATTTCACACGCAAAAAACAATTTTTTTACATCACAACTGTGTGGGTACATAAATAGAATTTCACTCACTCTACAAAGAATTCATGCACGATGTAATGACCCATGTTTGCCCTTAGTGTTGTACTCATTAATTTGAGGATGTACGAATAAGATCAAGTAGGAGTTTTTAGGTTGTAAAGTACTGTGTGTAGGTAGGTACTATTGTGATCAGTAATAGTGACTATCTTCCCTAAGCGCTTCAATACATCACGCCCTCATTGCGAACTTCCCTTCCCTTACTTCACCTTTTTATCCTTGGTAGTTTTCTTTTACTCTTTTGCTCCCCCATTTCTTTTAGGGTTTCCTTTTGGCTCATTAGTAAGGAGTTGTATAAATAATTTTTCATTCATTTGTTTTCTTACTCCTTACTAATAATCAATCATTTTACCCAAGTGCACCTTTGACCTTTCTCACTTTTTACAAGCTTCCACTTTTCCTTTCTTTTCATTCTTCTCACTCCTTTCCTCTTTCAGATTTTTCTTCTTTAAGCGCTTAGGAGCCGGATCAAAATTCAAGGCTAATGAAATATAAAGGATTAAGCTTATGTTGCAGCTATCAAAGAATAGGCTAAGGCTCAATGGGGCTGACTAGGATTAATGTTTCAAGGTAGGTAAAACGAGGGATAAGGATTAGGTTCATTCAAAGAAATGCCTAGATCATCTCCTACAATTTACATCCTTCATTTCGTTTTATAAACACACCAGGCAAGTTCTAGACATTCCACAATAGCACGTACTCAAAACCTTACACTCATTGCACATGCTCAATTCAAGACACATTCAACATTTTACTCAGCTAATCACAAGAATTTAACATTGCTTCAATCATATCGAGTCAAATTCAAGAGCCTAAGTGTCTCAAACAAAGTTATACACTTGCATGCTTCAACACTACATATACTTGCATCTTACAATCATATATAGCACATAACAAGAATATCAAGCATCCAATAGCTACCAGTTCAAAACCAAAACCTATTGACTAATTTTTCCTCCGTGACGGTCGTCATCCATCCATCGTCGGAAACAGTCCCTACTACGACTAAAATATTATATACAGACAAATAAATATAAAAATAAAATTTTTATTTTTCGGTTCAAAGACCCCGTCTGGAAAAGAACCGAAAAGAAAAACCAACGGGTGATGAATTCATGCTTGACTCACAAAAATCTTTTTTTTTCGAACTTTCTCCAATCTTTCTACACAAGCATTACATTCACCTACAATTTGTTACACAGAAAATTTTTGAATTTTTTTGAAATTTCCTTGAAATTTTCTCACCTCACACTTGAATCATGCTATGTCCCTTACAAGAATCAAGTTAACATTTAAAGAGGGTGAGAAATACTCCCCGAGGCCTTTAGGCCTAGCGAACAACATGGTTTCCTTCCACTTTACACAGGTGGGTGTCTGACCTCACACTTTTTTCTCTCCATGCTTGTTAGCTTCCTCCTCCAAGGGTACTCAGACTTCTCCTCCATCTGTGCTTAACTTTCCACCAAAAACAACAAAAGATGAAAAATAAATAAAATCAGTAAAAATGCAAGAAATTAAAATGGTACTCGTGGTACCCTTGGGTTGCCTCCCAAGCAGCGCCTAATTTTACGCCGGCACGACGCATTACGTTTTCACCGCTTTCCTCCGCCTTGAGGATATGAATCTCACCCTCAATTTCTTCTCTAATTTTCTTTTATGTTCCCAGGGTGGTGGTGAAAAAATTGTAAGGACTCAGCAATAGTTGTCGCCTTTGACGTTTATTGGTCCTCCCGTAAGTGAAGTCAGTTTTTCTATTAGAATCAACAAATTTCAAAATATATGGGCCTTGGTCCTCCTCTCGACATTTCTACGCCTTGAAAACTCTATTTCTATGTCGTCAACCAAACTTAAGGTAGAAAAGTGCTTCGAGTGAGGTCCAATGCACCATGATTCAAACCGCAATGCAATTGACCTCCTTACTTGTATACCTCTCTCTCCGTGATCAACATCTATCTCCAACATTTTCAAATGGGGTATACTCTATCTTCTTCTCCCCGAACGAAGTTTTCTACAAGTATGAGTTCATCACGGGACACTAAGAGGTTCTAAATGCTCAAGCCCATTTGAAAATTCACCCTTATCTTCCTCTTGTACTTCCTTCTTGGCTATTGCCTTCAACTCTGCCACCGCAATTGATCACAAGTTTTAGCCTCAAAGCAATAATCTCCGTAAATTTAGCAATCATCCTCTTTAGAGTCTCGCATTCTCCTCTTCCCCGACTCTCTATCAATGTTAAGCAATTGGTCTCCTTCATTGTTTCGATTGCTCAAGGAGTTGTTTCAAAGATGTCTTCTAATCGGTCTTGGCGTCCCAAATCCTCCGCATGCCCGTATTCAATGGCACAATGTATGATCATAGTAGGGGCTCAAAAGGGAATATGCATTCGGACAGCCATCCCAATGGCCATCTTGACCACCACATATATTGCATGTGTTACAATGTTGCCACCAGTGGTGTCCTCCGAAACTCCGAAAAGGTTCACAAAAATATGAGTATCCACCACTTAAACCATTTGTGTTCCAATTTCCATGTCATGTCAAGAAGGGTATCCGAAAAACAATCAAAAATATTAAAAAAAATAAAATAAAATAAAATCAAGAAACGTTGTCAACGCTTTTGTATAGAATTCGTTAACTAACACTTAAAAATTTTTTTTTTTTTTTACCACCAAGCGCTCCCGGCAACGGCGCCAAAAATTTATGGGCCCGCAAGTGTACGGGCCGTGCAATATAGTGCTCTGTTTAAGAACCGGAATGTCGAACCCACAAGGACTGGACTACTAGGTGAAACCTTTTCAAGTGTTAATTTACTAAAACTCTAACAATGAAGACAACAGTGTAAAGAAGAGTTTTTATATTTTGGAAACTATTTTATACTAAAGTAAGATATTTATACAATTGAGTCTGAACTATGAATGTGAGCATGCCGAGGCTACAACGAACATGTAAAGAAATCCACCATCGATCTACCTGGTTTATCTTTCTCCGGGTTGCTAGTCGGAACTTATGCCTATGGACTATAACTCGTATTTTAACCCAACTTAAGAATCATGAACCTTCCACCTACATTTTCGTGATAAGAAGAAATTCATGTTCTAGCCATACAAAACCGATTCCACACCCAAGATCACATAAGGCCATTTTGAACACACACAACCCAACAATTTTCCCAAACCAAGAAAAAATCATATCCTATTAATCACAACTTTCCAGCTTGCCTCTCTCGGGTGAAACCGACTTTTTAGATTTACATTAACATTGGCCGATATTAACGTAGTAAGAACAAGAATTAAATAGAACAAACTATAGAAGAAAAGATGAAAGTAACCGCATAATCAATAATTACATTTCAATACAATAGTTCATAACCTCAGCAGAAAGGGAATTAGCCACTCATTTGTGGATTGAACATCATTAAATGAATAGAAATCATGCAAACAATTGAAAGAAAGAAGAAAGGGATAGAGAAAACCCTAAGAATTTCGTCCTCACAATCGCCCGTAACCCACGTTCTTGCTCCACCAAGTCGAATATCTCGAAATAAACCTAAGTGTGCTATTTATAATAGTAGGAATTGTTCCTGGAATAACAAGCAACGTGTCACGGAGTGCAACGCGAGCATTGCTCTCGTGACACGGCCCAAACGCTGAGGCCTTCGAAATCGCCGCCCCAAAATCGGCTCCTAGAGTACCTCCTCGCCGCTAAGTGCTGCGGCACGCTGCCGGGCAGCACGTTGCACACCCTTGGTCGGAGCTACCCTGCCGTGGCACGTTGCCAACTCTCGGCAAGGGGCTGGGTTCCTGGGTGCTCGCTTGCCGTGGCATGTTGCCGACGCGCAGTGGGCGGTTTTGGGCCTCCTCTCTTGCGGCCGTTTGCGTGTTTATTCGTCTCCAAGCCTCTTACTTCACCAACTCATGGATTAGCCTCTCAAAAATCATCAAAAACCTACAAAAGAACGGCTAATCATGTTGGTTAGTATAAAATCACACTTCCCTACAATTTACATGAGAATATACACACATTGTTGGAGAAACAAGGCAAAAGCGATGCATCTGAGTATCAATCAAGTATAAATATTCCCTGATCAAGAAGCTATCGTGTAACTGTTTAAGCATGTCCATGAACTTTTTGAAACACGCCTCCTCCTTGTGTTTCTTTAATCGTTGAGGGAACGGGGGTGGAGGTCTCTCTGGTTCAGCATTCTGTTCTTCCTCTCTATCATTTTGCTCCCCCTCCGCTTCTGCTGCTTCCCGACCGTTGAGGTGGTCTTTCTCGGTTCCACCTCCTTCAGCTGCAAACCACTCCTCGTGGTCACTGCATTTACCTGCTTGGGGTTGGGGGTCTGTGTCGCTGGGAAGTCCTCCTCTAGGCCTGGTGTTTTGGGCTCCAGCAAACTGCCCAACGTTTTGGGCGCCTTGGTAGCTAATCGATTATTTCTGACTGGCCGCCACCTCTAACATAGTCACTCGCAATTGAGCTTGGTTAGCTATCAACGTCTTGAACATCTCCTCAACGCTGGGAGGTGATGGTGGTGGGAGGAGGGGCATTGTTGTTTATATATGTGACGATACCAGGCCCTCTCAGATTCCTCTCGCACCCGACAACTCGTCCCCGATGGTTGTTAAGTACCCCTAAGAGAAATCTTCGGGTGATTCCTCCAAATAGAGTTGTAAATGCTCCCATACTGTTGGTGATTGTTCCTTTGTGCATTACTGACAAAGTTCACTGAGTCAGGATTTGCTCACAACATCAGCTGAGTGTCTATTGCTTCCATACTTCACACTAAATCTCGTCGCACCGCATTTATCGGGGCTTGAGACCACTCGCTCATGTTGCCGAAGTGGGTGTTGAGTTGATTCTGCAAGGCAGCTATCTCGATGGGCCGATAAATGTAAACCCATCCACTTCCCCCAAGACGCAACTGCTTTCCTTGCTCTCCCCTTGAAGAGTCCGCATTCCACTGGATTTCCGCGAAATGAACAAAGTATACAAATCCTCATAAGTCTTTTCTAATGCTTTATCCTCTCAAAATGCCAATCCAAAGAAGATTTTTGTGTGGGGTTCTCCAAACTCAATAAAAGTGTGCACTAGCACATCATTGGATTGCGTGACAGGAGGACACAAATTCCGCAACAGCGATTTGAATCTCTCCCAAGCTTGATACGCATTCTCTCCTTCTCTTGTTTGAAACTTAGAATTTGACTTCTAAGTCTTGTCAGCTTTTACCGGAAGGGAAGAACCGATCAAGAACTTCTTTGCAAGATCATCCCATGTGATTATAGAGTTCGGTGGCTCAGTTTCAACCAATTCCTTGGCTTCTCCCAAAAGGAAAATGGGAACAAAGGTAAGCCCGACATAGTCTCGTTGGACACTCCAAATGGGAATGGGTGTCACTAATCACAAAAATTTTGAAGATGTTGCTGTGGATCCTCGTGAGGGAGACCTGGGAACTGCCCGCTTGTGTGCAAAGCAATTGCACCATGTTCTATTTAAGCTCGAACCTCCCTCCTCGGCTCAAAGTTTCATAATGCTAGATGTGACATTGCTAGCATGTGGATTGCCACACGCGAACCGGCCCTTAGCTGCCATTTCCGGCACTAATACCGCCCGCACAAGTGGTGGATTCCGTCGTTGCTCCATGATTGTTTGTCTCGAATCGCAGTTTTCTCCTAGAGCTTCTCTCCGTTGGCGAAGTGGGAATTGTCTTTCCTACTCTAAGGATGGATCCACTCAACTTTGTCTCTTGCCGTTGTTCAACGTAATCATATTCGTAAAATACTGTGCTAAGACCGTTGTCAACACTTAAATACGTAAATAGCAACTAACACTTTTACGAAAAATTATAATTTCACCACTGCGCCCCCGGCACGGCGCCTAAAACTTGTTCGGCCATGCCCGGGATGACTACACGCAAGTGCACGTGGCAACAAGTAGGGTGGCTCAAGTAAGCCAAGTATCGATCCCACAGGACTGGACGGCTGCAAAATCACCCAAGTGTCAATTTACTTTACTCTAAAAAATGCAGACAAATGTTGTAAAGAAAAATTTTTATATTTTGTGAACTATTTTTATACTAAGGTAAAATATTTATACAAGTGAGTCTCGAACTATGAATGTGGAGCATGCTGGAGGCTAAAACGAACATGTAAAGGAAATTAATTATCGCTATAGATGGTTTATCTTTTTCTCCTGTTGCTAGTCGGAACTTATGCCAATGGATTAAAAATCTCGTTTTTAACCCAACTTAAGAATCATGAACCTTCCGCCTACATGTCTCGTGATAAGAAGAAATTCATGTTCTAGCCATACAAAACCGATTCCACACTTGACTAATACGATCTTCAGGTATATTTCTATCCCGAAGGTAAAATCAATTCTCAATTTTCCCAAAACTAAGAAAAGATCATATCCTACACTCACAACTTTCCGCTTCGTGCCCTCTCGTGAAACCGACTTTGGATTTACATTAACATTGGCCAACATATTAATGCAAGAAGAACAAGAATTAAATAGAACAACTATATAGAAGAAAAGATGAAAGCAACCATAATCAACAATTACATTTCAATACAACAATTCATAACCTCAGCAAGAAAGGGACTTAGCCACTCATTTGCATTGAACATCGTTAAATGAGTGTAAATCATACAAATAATTGAAAGAAAGAAGAAAAGGGATAGAGAAAACCCTAAGAATTTTTGTCCTCCTCAACTGCTCGTAAACCCAATGCTCTTGCTCCACCAAGTCGAATAATTAAAAATGAACCTAAGTGTTCTATTTATACTCTGGGAGAATTTTTTCCTGAATAATAAGCAACGTGTCACGGAGTGCACGCGGAGCACCGCTCCGTGACACCTGCAACGCGTGAGGCTCTTCGGAATTTAGCCGCCTGTAATTGCTCCCACCGTGGCACGCATGCAACGCTGGAGCATGCCTAGCGTGCTACGGTGCAAACGCGCACCTTCACCGGAATGTCAAGATCCAGTGAAATTACCTAACGCATACGGCTTCGACTGCACCTTCTCTCGGAAATTCTGAAAATTATATCTCCCTTTGATTTAATGCATCCGCGATGGCAAAGATGTCACGGCTCCATCGCGAGCCTCTTTATTTCTTGCTTCAACCGCTTTCCTCGCTCGCTCCCGCGAGTCCATCTCCGATTCCTCCCAACACATCTTAGCTCCAAAAAAGTATGTTTTTCCTGCAAAACAACGCTAATCATGTTGGTTAGTATAAATTCACACTTTCCTACAATTTACATGAGAATGTAATAATACTAATAGATAAACAAGGCAAAAATGATGCATTTGAGTATCACTTGGGCATATAAATATGCCCCGCATCACCGGGGTTCATTTCATCTCGGATTAAGCCAATATCTCGTTATTTGCCGTCCTCCAATCAACCACTCACCACGACTCACCTTTATACTGGCCTCCGTACACAACCCGAATATGAGAATTGTGGAATAAGACAGGTGCTTCAATCCTATAGCCCGATCTGGACTCTCCTGCAATGACTCCCGGGATGTTGATGGCGTATTCGTACATGATACATGCCACCAATGCCGCCATATGCACCGAGGGTATTTTCATTCACGTTCGAGGCTGGGACCGGTGGTGACCTAACGTCTAGTAAGCTTTTTGCCATGAATTTTAATAAATTCTTGTGACCTACTTCCGCTAGTGAACCATTCTCGCTCTCCTTGTCCTCGCAATAACCCTAGACAACCACCGAATCCGCTCCTCCTCGCGTTTCAATCGTCACCTTAATGGCGTCCACCCACAGTTACAGTACTTGGTGTAGTGTGTGTGGTATGAACTAGGGACCATATAATACTCCGAGCAATAGTGTGCTTGGATATATCAATAGTGTGGCTCTACCATGAATTTCAATTTGGGATGATCTTTCAACTGCTTTCCTTCCTTTTCTTTCTTCTCCATGGTCGCTAAATAATTAGCATGGAACTCCCGACGATATTTGAAGTGTATCGATCTCGGGGTTCTAGCCATCCAATCAAACCCATAGTAGCCGGAATATCTAACTTCAGATCCTCCACCTCATTCAGTCCATTGGTGAGGATCCTCGGCTCTTTTTGAATACTCCACCTAGGATTGTTCTTGGCGTGTGAGAGAAAGACTCCTATTCATAGATCTCCTGCCTTGGTAATTTCCATCGAATGGTACGGCTCGCCGAGGCGGAGTCTCGCTTCTTACTGACACTGGGTCCGCCATCTCACTTTAGGACTCACTGCCTCCATCACCATATTGGGCCTCCTCAGACCCTAATCAATATTAGAGCCACTAATGACTCTTGGACTCTTTCCCGCCTTCTCAGATTGGGGAGCACTAGCAGATGTGCCGCGGGCCGCCTGCACTCGGGCTTTAGCTTTTTCCTAGTGGTTCTGGGTCCCATCGATGTCAGATGTATCGACTCCTGTATTCCTCCAACAAACCACTAGGTGTGTTGCTAGCATGTTCAAATTTGGAGGTTTCATCTATCAATGCCCTCCTAGCAGTTGCTTTGGATGCCTTCCTCTTTGAGTCATTGTACCCGTGGAGAAAAAGGGTTAGAATTCCAAATCTCAGAGAAAAGAAAGTAAGAAAAATTCCTCTCAGAATTTTTCACGTGTTCCATAATACGGAGTCGTACTCAGCACATCCGTACCGAGACTCATAATGTCTCATATCAAAGCCATGACTCTGAGGTACGACTCGTAATTAATTAAGATATCGATCTATACCATGATTCATATGAGGATGCCTTTAAAACCCATGTTCTGTATTTTTCCATGACTGCGGTATGAATTGTAAGTCGATTCTAGGAGTCGAAAGGATAGACTGGCCACTTTTGGACTTAACCCATTTTCCTTGGGACTCCGGTACGATTACCGCTATGATGTGCAGCGTGATACTACCTGTTGTACTAGGTTCTCGTGCCTCTTACTTTTTACACATTTGGCTTAGGATAGTCCCAACGAGCCATCTTACGAGTCGTAGTGTGAAACCACGAGTCGGTGGGAAGGCTTGTGAAGCCCGGCCCTTGCCTTTGTTCATGTAAGTTTTAAGGTGTGATTTCAATTTATGCTTGGTACTTAGAATTCCCCAAGTTTAGGCATGGAATTTTCACATTTTTACAACTACCCATTCCTCCCCTTTTTATTCATAACCCTTAATTCAATTTATAGCAATACATTCACTTTTAACATAGCCAATCCTACCTAGTCAACACATTTATTTTGCACATCAATGATCACTTATCCTCCTATATTTTCCCTCGCTTTTTGAGGACTTATTAAACAAGTTTCTACAAACACAAAGGTCTCTTTTACCGATTCAAAGAATAACTACTTACTTGAATGTTGCAAAATCTTGCTCACTTCATGCGTATTAGCGACTAGGGTTTGGAACCGACTTTAGCAATAATTGAGGAAAAATCTTGCTCAATTGATTTTGTTCTTGAGTTACGAGTGTGAGGGAAGTTGTGGGAGTGTTCATGGGTTCAAGTTTTAGTGCGTGGGAAAAGGATCCAACAATTTTAGTGTTTTAAAGTAGTTTTAGGGAAGATTTAAAAATCACTGAGTCGGGTTGTTTTAAGCAATTTGGTCCGTCAAGACTCATACCATGAGTCAGTCAAAAGGACCTACGGCTCATCCCAAACTCGTGAATAGAGATGTTAAGTGAAAACTTACGAAAATTTGCTAAGCACATCATATGACCTATACCAAGAAGGTACGACTCACCCATGACTCAGGTCACTCTTAATTAGGAGGCTCCATTGCTTTGCATAGTTCATAACTACAATGAGTACTACGACCCATACAATGAAGTTATGAGTCGTAGGACCAACCGTACACTAAACTTATGCACTAAGATACATCTTTTACTTCTCACCACACTGCATTCACGACCCGTACAATCCTCTTATGAGCCGCGGAGACTTGTAGCGCTAGTCTGTTTTAAGCAATTTTTCGCTACCTTTTTCACTTCACCTCGCATGCTGAGCACATATAAGTCAATAAACTGGGTTGCCTCCCAAGAAGTGCTTGATTTAGTGTCATTAACACGATGCAAGTGGATTGCCACCTAGAATCTACCATACCACCTCATGGGTTGCCTCCGAAGCGCCATTTAACGTCGCAACACGACACAAGTCTCTAGTCCACTGTACTTCGTCAAGAAACTCAAACTCATCCTCGCTTTTTGAGACCACTATATACCTCTTTGCTTGCTTCATTGACCTATGGACATTGAAGGTGACCTCCACTTATTGAATCTAAATTTTAGCTGGCCAACCTCTACATCTACTAAAGCCCTCCCAAAAGAGCAAGGAATGGTCACCCCAAAATGATGGGGACCTCAAAATCAACCTCTCAATCAAGGATCACAAAGCCCCCATTCGGGAATATGAATTTTTCCACCTTAACAAGCACATCAACAGGATCCCCATAGGCTTTTTCACCGTTCGGTCATCCACTGCAGCTGCATAGTAGTTGGTGTGGGGATCGCAAGCCCAAAGCTAAGCTAAACATAACTAATGGCATTAGATTGATTCTTGCTCCCAAGTCGCAGAGTGCCTCAACTTATCATCACCAATAGTATATGGAATGGTCAAGGAACCTAGATCCTCCTTTTTTTGGGAAAGGACCCATGAGGCTATAGTTCTACAATGATGCACGTTATCCACAGTGCTCAAGCTCATGGACTTTTCTTAGTAACAAGGTCCTTCTTCATAAACTTGGCGTATCCTGACATCTTCTAATGCCTGTAGGGAAAATGGTAAGTTTATAGATAGTTATTTTAGCATTGACAGGAATTTCTTGAAACTTACCATTCTCCGCCTTCTTCTTCATTCTTGAGGGAACGGGTGGCGGTGGTCGGGATAGGCTTATAAATATGTGTGGCCCCTTGTTTCTCTCCTTGTTCAGCCTTCAGATCCTTCTCAAGAACTCGGAGCCTTAGTCAACTCAAGATCTTCCTCATGCCTACTCAACTCCTTCCTCATCATTAATTATGCCTCTTCTCTTCCTTTCAAGCTCAATGTGATCAATCGTGGTCTTTCCACTACAAGTCATCACAGTCATGCAAAGTTGACCACTGGCCTTCAATTTCGACTATGTTGTTAGGTAGTGTACCCTTTGCCTAAGGTTCATGGATGCCGACAGCTGGACCTAACCTGGCCGTTCAATCTTCTGATAGCTGTGGCTGTGACTCAACTCTCTGACCCATGCTGGATATATCTCCATGAATGTCATTCAGCTGCTCACCTATGGATAGTAAATCTTCTTGAGCATCTTAGCCATCATGCTTTCCAACTTTGACTATCCAAACTTCGCCTCAATGCGTGATTAGGAGACATGTACAACTGCTCGACCGTTGCGGTAACCGTCATTCCTTCCATTCTCCCTCTCGCTCACTAACTTGGCTTCGCCTGTAGCTATTCCGGTTGTAACTGTCTCTTTATTGGTTCTCGACCTTGGTTTTAACCTTGGAACCAAGTGTCTTATCCAGATCCTTGGGCGTTGGTTCAAACCTCCAATTCTGCCTGCCCAAGAGTTTGCCTCCTCCTCGCACCCGAGTGCTCGCCCCGCCCCGCCCCTGAAGCCACTACATTAAATTTTCTATCTCCAAAGACCTATGATATGCTTCATGAGCAAGTCCAATGATGTGCACATATGGGTCAATTCCTATCACGTTTTTCCTCCTTTCTTCATTGTTTGCACAAACCAACATATGTACCAAAGAATGTTCGCTTCCCGGTGTGTCACCGTTCTTTTCATCATTCTATCTAGAATAGTGGCAGCTGCTCCTAGGTGTGGCCTATATCAGTGCTCCTCCCGCCATTGTATCTGCTATAACTTGGTACTATTGTTCAATGACCTATAGGAAATCTCCAACAAACTGTCATCGAATTTTTGTGGTTTGGGATCTTGGTCAGCCTTCTTCTTGAATATCAACCAGGCTTTCTCTGCCTTCGCTGTCAAAAATTATATATTTCATCCTTAAGCTGGCAAAAGATCCTCGAGAGTGGAAAAAATCTCTCTAGAAAAGCTTGTTTTAGCTCCATCTAGTTGGTAATGGAGTCGTTGGGAAACTCCGATAATCATAAAGTGGCTTCCCTAGACAGAGAATGGGAAGAGTCTTAGCCTTATCAGAACCCGGCTAACTCCAGGAAACCTGTACGCCTTGCATATTCCAATGAAGTTCATTATGTGCTGGCATCATCAGCTGCATGACCATTAAGCACTCCCTTTATGTTCAACAATTGAATTATGGTGCTAGTGATGTCAAATTTTGCCCTAGCAGCAAATGTTGTGTGAGCAATAGCTCCGGTTGACCCAATTTCATCAATGTCTCTGGGTCATCCTCATCAAAGAATTGAGGGGCATATCTCTGGCTCTGTTGCCTCATCCATGGCAACCAACGTTGACAACCTCATCTCGAGCATCGGCTTCGAAGAGTAGCTTGCCGAGTAGTGCGGCTTGCCTAGCTTCTTCAAAAGATGGGGCATCTCTCTCGCTTCTCGTTATCCATCCTTCGCGTGCAGTTCTTTAAAGTTCGACATCTAAAGGAATCAAGGGGTTTCCACTCCATCAAGTACTTAACATTCACCAAGCGACAACTTGTGGGTGTCCAAAAAATTAAAAACATAATTAAGGGAATAACAACAAAAAGTTCAATACAAGCAATTAATCTAATCTTAGCCATATTCCTTGGCAACAACGCCACTTTTTGATAACACTCAAACTCACACTTCCTGAAAAAGTATGAAGTGGAGGTTATAAAAAAAGAACCAAACAAAGAGGTTGGGGTCGAACTCCATGTGGGAATAAGGTAAGAACTAGATTAATGTTGGTACTTAAACTTGTTGCTGAGTGAGTTGAGCTCCGAATTGGGGGGTTTAAATAAAAACTATAATAAACAAGATTGCAATTGTGGTTATCAAGATTTTAAAATAACGAGGGTAAGTGTTCCCCATTAAATCGATAACTAGGGTTCATCCAAACAACCGGTTCGTTCCTATTGGATGAGTATGCTCAATCATCAACAGTCTCATGAATGATTTCAAACTAACCGTTATCAATATGTTCCAAATTAACTTTCATACGATCGCAACTCAAGTTATACAAAGGATCATAAAAACCAAGGCTTTGTTGTACTTTCATTTTCCTAATTTATACTTCTCTGTGTTTAAGTAAGTCAAAGAATTTGGGCAATTCCTAACATTTCGCACTTCGTCAAGAAACGTGCTTAAATATGAAGAGAATACACACAAGCATTTAGCATTGGTTTCAATCGCTTTGTGTAACCTCATTTCGTTAATCCACCATGGTTTTACAATCCTAGTTGTGAGGTTTTAGTTTTCATGATTGTAAGATTATAATTAGTATTCATAGACAAACACATAATTAAATACTTACAACAATAATTGGTAGAAAACTCCGCTTAATATTGATAAACAACAAACAAGAACAATTGAGAAAACCAAGTGTTGATCTCAAGAATTGCTCTCTAAAACTTGATAATAATTTCCAAACAACTAACTAAAGTCTTCTCAATGTAATCACACATCTACTGATCGTTCTCCTACTAAAAACACAAATGATATTTATACAAATATCAGAAACCTTTCCTAAGGTAACAGGGAAATTTTCACATCTAATGCCGACTGTCCCCACGACTAGTCATACGAATTGCAACAGATTATACGGGTCATACTCATCCCTCATGCGCTCCTTGGATGTTGCAGAATTAACTATAAGTTGGGCAACCGGTATGACCCATACCATGATCCTACAAGTCAAGGTTAATCCATCTGTGGCTTGGCTCTAATAAAAACTTTGACATCCTCTCAAGTTTTCACGAGTGTTGTGGTTCGCTCATACCTTGCTCCTATGATTCATAATTCTGCTTGTTGCATCTTGAGTTCTCGCAAAAGTCTTTAAGAATCACTGAGCTCCCAAGGCTCCCGGTATGGCCAGGTAAGATGCTACGATCCGTAGGTTCCACCCGTACTCGAGACTTCTTGTGCAAATTTTCTTAAAGCTTTCACGACCTAAAGCATTGCTCGTACTATCTTAGTAAGGCTCGTACTAAGAGTCGTACTTTGCCTTTGCATTGATCCAGCCTTCTGAGTTTTTCCACGAGTCTTGGCTCATACTAAGGGTCATACTTTTCCTTTGCATTGATCCAAATTTTCCGAGCTTTCCTCGAGTCTCGCATGGTGATGGTCAGAGTTTACGGTAACTTTCACGCTCAAAACTAAGAAAATAACATGAACTTAGGGTGTGTTTATATTGATATAAGGCAATTTTTCTGATTACGTGGACAAATAAGTGTTGGATCAAGAATGCAAAAGAAGCCCGAAAATGCAGAAATGAGATTAAGTCAGCTTTAGTACGAGCCGTATGTTGATGGTATGGGAGCTGCATCGAGAACTCTTGGAAAGTTTTAGATGGATAGATGTGAAGAATGCAACCTACGACTTTCAGTACGAGCTGTAACACTGCATGCTTGCACTTAGAGTCGTGGAAATATTCAAGAATTGCACAAATGAAGACTCCTAATACGGATGGAACTACGAACCGTGGAAAGAAGGTACAAATTGTATCGTATAAGTGGTGAGCTTAGAGGATTTTCAATGCTAAGTAGAACATCAGACAGTATGATTCGTGGCTGGAAGGGTACGCAGTATTACCACAACACTTGTGAATAAATCTAAAAAAGCCGAGTTCTTAGAGCTAGACCATGGAAGAAACTCATTTCACTCGTAGGATGTATGTACGAGTTGTACCAAGGCCCAAAACACTTACTGAATTTCAGCAAGCCAAGGACTTACGAACATCAGGTACCTGTACAATCCTGCTATGGATCGGGAGATCAGTCGTGGCTCAGGCGGAGCCAATTATGGAAAATCACTCCTATTAGCTTAGGAAAAAGGATTCTTATGTTCGTACAATTACCTTTATTTTTATTTTCAGCAAAGAGAACATTAGGGAACATTTGAGAGAATTGAGATAGGCGTGAAAACAATAGAGATTCGAGGGAAAATATAGAATTGGAGATGATTGAATTGTGATCAACCTTTTCTTGGATCCTTTCATGACCTTTATCAATTGTTTTTGAGGTTTTATATAATCAAAGAAGCTTTTCTCTAATCTACTATTGTAAGTATTGAATTATGTGTTTAATGATGAATGCATACTAAAACCTTGCAACTATGAGAGGTTAAAACCTTCATAGCTAGGATTGTGGGGACCATGGTGGATTAATGGGCTAGGGATACACAAAGTGATTCAACATCAATGCAAAATGCTTGGGGTTTTATTCTCTTCACGCTTAAACATTTCTTAACGGTGTACAACGTTAGACTTTCCTGAGTTCTTTACTTGCTTGAGCCTAGATGAGGTAGAGATTAGAAAGAGAATTACAATAAAGCCATGATCTTGATGATCATTATATTAACTTGAGCCGTGGTCAGCAGATAGTTAAATTTGGAACATATTAATAACAATGATAGTTTGAATCCGCCTCATGAGACCCGACCGTGGTTGAGTATAACCATGCAATAGGATGAACCGGGCCGTTTGTATGAACCCTAGTTATCAGTTCTACAAGTAAGAATTGGTATTGATCACGTGTGTATACTCCGGCAGCTTATGAACCCACGGGGAACACAAACCCTAGTTATTCTTCAATCTTGATTTACATCATAATTTCAATCTTTGTTTTAATTAATATTTTCTTAAAAGCCCCCCTAAATTGGAGTAACTACCTCAAAAGTTCACTTACCGGCATTAGACTAGATCTTCCATATTCCTGTGGGTTCGAACACCACCTTTAGTTGTGTTCTTTGTTGAAAATGCCCGCTTCGCCTGCCAGAGGTGTGAGTTTGAGCGTTATCAAAAAGTGGCACCGTTGTTGGGGAAATACGACTAAGATAGATTAATTTCTTGTATTTTACTTTTGGTAGTTATTTCCCTTGAAGTTAGCATTTTCTTGTTTGTGATACCCCAAGTTGTTTCTTGATGAATCCCAAGCACTCAGAGTAGTTGAAATCCCCGATTTCGTTGAACCCCTTGAAATCGAACGTATCATTGCGCGTAACGGAAAACTAGGAGCAGAGAGATGCCCGTATAGTCAAGAAGCTAGGCAAGCTTCACTTCAAGATGCAACAGGATGCTAAAGACGAGGTTGTTAACGCGGGTCGACATGGGCGGGGCACGTAGGTCATAGACGGCTCTACCGCCTTTCGGGCGATAAGGACTTAGACATTAATAAGGTTGGGTCAATCGAGTAATTGTACCACCAACACGCTCTACCGGGGCCATATTTAACATCAAGAGCACCATGATTCAATTGTTAAACATGAAAGGGGTGTTCAGGTGTCACGCAACAGATGACGCTAACCTGCACCCGATGAACTTTTGTTGGAATATTCAAGGCATACAGTTGGGTTCGAGTTAGCCAAGATGCCATCGTACTCAGATTTTTTCCCCTTTCCGTTAGGGGAAGCCAATTTATGGTTATCTGAGTTTCCGAATGACTCCATAACCAACCGAGGAAACTCAAGCAACCCTTCTTGAAAATATTCTTTCCCCTCCAGATGTTGCACCAAGGCTCAGATTTCAATTTCCGACAATTTAAAATCGAGGCACTTCATGAAACATTGCTGAGGTTCAAGAAGAAGTTGACAAAGTTCCCAAACCATAAAATACCAAATGAATGTTTGTTGGAAATTTTCATGTGTCTTTGAACAATAACACAAAAGTTGTAGTAGACACGGTGGCGGGAGGATATTTAATGATTCACACCTGGGAGCAAGCCGCTACTATTCTTGACAGTGGTGACTAAAACAAACAGTATGGCATACTGGCAAGGTAGACGTAGTGGCCGGTACATATATTGTTGGTTTGGATGCAGACCAACATAGAAAAGAAGAAGAATGTGACCAGGAGTTGGCTCATATGCACACATCGTTGGATTTTCTTACAAAGCACATTATGGGAGCTAGAGCCAAAGGGCAAATGCAATGGGGCACAAGGACTTGAGCCTAGGCTAGACCTCTCTGAGCTTCAGGAGGCAAAATTTCCTAGATACAGGGTGGCGGGTTTCCGTGACAACGCCCAAGCATCTAGACAAGACAATTGGCGCTAAGTTCTCGAAACCAAGGTTAGAACTAACAGCAGATAACTACAATCAAAATGGGTAATGTAGACAAAAGCCAGGTCATGAGCACGAAGGAGATTGAGAAGGGAATGGGATGAAGTTATATAATGATTGAGTTGATATATGTGCCTCCTAATGCAAGGAGAGGGGGAAGATGGATAGTCAAAGCTAGAGAGCATGATGGATGAGATGCTAAAAATGGTGAGGTCCATGATCTTGGTCAGAATTATATGCCCAAGTGATACTCAAATGCCTCATTTTTGCCTTGTTTATCTATCGTTATTTGTACTTTCTCATGTAATTTGTAGTTAAATGTGAATTTACTAAACTAACATGATTGGGCTACTTGTTTTGCAGGAAAAAATGTATTTTTAGGAAGCTAAGATGCATGTGGGAGAAATCGGGAATGAACTCGGAAGCGAGCAAATGGGAAAAGGCTAAGGAGATGCAACAAATAAGGGGCTCCGCGATGGAGCCATTTCACGCTGCCATCGCAGAGGCATTCTGCCCGATGATTAAAGTTAGCCAAATTCCGAGGAGGTCCGCTAAGCCTGGCAATGCTGACATAATTATCTCGAACATGGAATTCCGTGCTGAAGGTGCGCGTTGGAGCTGCGGGCACATTGGCTCCTGCCTCATGTTGCACGCCGTGGCACATTGGGCATAAATACCTGGAGGGCCTGATTCCAAAGAAGGGTCCACAGCAGCACGGGGTAGTGCTCCGCGATGCATTCCGTGACACGTTGCTTGTTATTCCGGGAAAAATTCCCACTAGTATAAATAGCACACTTAGGTTCATTTTTAATTATTCTGACTTGTTGAGCAAGAACGGGTTACAAAGTGCTGAGGGACTAAAATCCTAGGCCTTTCTCATCTCTTTCTCCTTTATTTCAATTGTTTGTATGATTTACATCATTTGATGATGTTTAATCCACAAATGAGTGGCTAAATTCACTTCTTGCTGAGGTTAAGAACATTTGTAGTGGAAGTGTAATTATTGATCATTTTGTTTTTTCATCTTTTGTTCCATGGTTTTTCTATTAATTCTTGTTCTTACTACATTAATGTGTGGCCAATGTTAATGTACATCTAAAAAGTTCGGTTTCACTGAAAGAGAAAGAAATTGGAAAGTTAAAATTGGTAGGATATGATCTTTTTTTTAGTTTGGGAAAATTGAGAATTGATTTACCTTCAGGATAGAAATATAGCTGAAAGTCGTATTAGTCAACTACGGAATCCTGGGCTTTGTATGGCTAGAACATGAATTTCTTTATCACAGAAATGTAGGTGGAAGGTTCATGATTCTTGTGAAGTTGGGTTAAATACTAATCCATAGGCAATAATTTTGACTAGCAACCAAGGAAAGATTAATTCAAATTGGTATCGATAAATTACTTCCTACATGTTTGTTTTTAGCCTCAGCATGCTCATAACTATAGTTCGCATCTAAATGTACATTCGTTTTAGATTTAGTATAAATTAGGAAACAAAATCCATAAATCTTCTTTACACTGTTGTCTGCATTTTTAGAGCAAAAGTCTGTATTGACACTTAGATTCATTTGTTACCTTGGTCCAAATTCCTCGTGGGATCGATACTTGGTTTACTTGAGCCATTTTACTACTTGTTCGGACCACGTGCACATGCGTGTAGTCATCTAGACCGGGATGAACAAGTTTTTAGTGCCGTTGCCGGGGACTGGCAATTGGTAAAATTGTTTTCTTAAGTGTTAGTTTACGATTTCTATATAAGTGCTGACAACTTGGTCTTAGTGTTTGTTTTAATTCTTTTTGATTTTTTGATACCCTTTCTACATGACATCGTGGAACACAATTGGTTTAAATGGTGGATATACATATTTTGGCAAATCTTGTATGAATACCTCGGAGGACACAATTTGTGGCAACACTGTAACACGTACAACATATGTGGTGGTCAAGAAAGCCATTGGGATGGCTGTCCTAATGTATACTCCTCCCCGAGCCCCTATTATGATCCTTCGTTGGTTTTGCCGAATATAGGCATGTTGGAAAACGAGGACATGGGACGCCAAGCTCGAATAGAAGATATGCTGAAGCAACTCCTTGAGCAATCAGAAGCAATGAAAGAGGTAATGGCAAAGATTGAGAGTTCAACAAGAGGAGAATGCAGAGGCTCTGAAAGGGGATGAGCCGTTAAAGTCACGGAGATGATTGTTGAGGCTGAAGCTTGTGATAAATTGCAGGTAACAGTTATAGGCGATGTTCAAGAGAAACTACAAGAGGAAGGCAAGGGTGGTTCTAGGATAATGCCAAACAATTAGAATCTCTGAGTGTCCCCGTGATGGGCTCGGGGCTTATGGAAAATTCATGCACGGAAGAAGATATAGAGTATATCCCATTTGTCATTAATGGAGAGACAGATGTTGATGTGGAGAAGGTGTATTCAAGTAAGGAGGTCAATCACAATGCAGTTTCAGAATCGTGCATTGGACCTCTTACCAAGCATTTTTCGACTTTGAGTTTGGGTTGACGACATAGAAATGGAGTCTTCCAAGCTTATCGAGAAATGTCTAGAGGAGGACCAAGCCCCGTATATTTTGAAATTTGCTGATTTGGAAAGGCAAAATGACTTCGCTTACTTGAGGTAAATAATAAGTTCAAAAGACAACATCTACTGCTTGGTCCTTGCAATTTTTCACCACCACCCCTAGAACATAAAAGGAAATTAGAGAAGAAATTAGGGTGAGGATCTATATCTCAAGGTGGAGAAAAAGTTGGAATGAAATACGTCGTGCCGCGACGTAAAATTAGGCGCTCGCTTGGGAGGGGCAACTCCAAGGGTACTGCCATTTTAATTTCTTGCATTAGGAGTTGATTTTATTTATTTTTCATCTTTGTTGTTTTTGTGGAAAGTTATAATGTATGGAGGGGAAGTCCGGAAAAATCTGTGAGGAGGAAGCACAAGCATGGAAGAGAAAAAGCGTGGGGTCGAACACCACTTGTGCAAAGTTGAATGAAAGTGTGTTGCTAGCTAGCCTAAAGGCCTCAGGAGTATTCCTCACCTCGTTAAAATGTTAAGTTGAGGCTTGAGGAAAATTTTAAAATTCTTGTGCTTAATTTTTGGTGAAGGTAATGCGTGTGAGAAATAATTGAAAAACAAGAAACATAAATAATAAATTAAATAACTAAATAAATGAAAAAATTATTGTGTGCGTTGAAACCTATGAATTCTAACTCAATTTCTTGTAGTGAGAGAATTTTGTGTTGAACGGAGGGCGTAATGTAAAGAATTGCAAAGAAAAAAATAGAGGTGAAAAAAAAAAAAAAAAGTGGCTAGACAAGGAGTCAGGCGATGGCTCCGTGTCACGGAGGAGGTGTTTCGCTACCCTCCGTGACATCATGAGCCTATTCCGGAATTCTTCTTTTAAGAAATCTGTAATGTCGCGATGGCTCCGTGTCACGTAGGGGTGCTCCGCTACCCTCCTTGACACATTGAGGGCTATTTCTCATCGGGTCACACCGTCACCGGGGTGACCCGCGCGAAAATCCTCCCTTTTAACCCCGATTCCCCTTTTTTCCCATTTCCCACTCCTCCGCGACAAACCCTAAAATCCCTCCTTCCCCCACCGTGACACTGACCTAGGATCAAGGTTTTCTTCAACTTTTCTTCGATATCATCGAATCAAAGGTATGTTCTTGAACTTAACCTCAAATTTTGCCTAAATTTTTGATTTTGAGAATGTGAGGTGAGAAACCTTGCCCAAGTGTAAATTGAGCTTGAATTCATTTAAGTTATTGTTGATTGATGTTCATAGTATCGTTGTGATTATATGAACTCGATAAATATATGTGTGATTCAATTTTTGCGAAATTGGTACCTAGGGCTAGAAGTTGAATAGGAAGAAACTAAATTGGGTTGAAAATGTGAAAAATTGGGTTGTGTGCATGTTGGGTGATGTGATTTATGTTGTGATTAATGTTGAATATGATAAATAAACAAGGATTTTCGGGAAGATGAAATTGGTGAATTGCATAGGTTTTTGTTGTTGAAAAAAAAAACTTGGCTAAGTGCTATGTGATGAAATGGAATCGATGGTGATATTGTGAGTAGTTGTACGAAGTCTGAGTAGTACATAGAATTTATTCCATCGAATTATCCTCGAATGCACGAGGCATGTTGATTGTAAAAATTTGAAAAGTAGGATTGTCTTGCCGAATTGGTTTAATTGTGGTATAAAGACTAAGTGGGGTGGCATAACTCTACCCAACCTTAGTCGAAGCTAATTTTGATTTGAATATTGGGACTGCCCGTTTGACGGACAGAACGATGTTGAGTTGTGCAAGACCAAGGGAAAGTGCGCATCTACATCGGGCGCCGGGAGAAAGTGGATTAGACTGGGAACAACTGTAATAGCCCTAAGAAGACTCAAATGTCTCCGCTGCGGGCCAACGCCATCAATACGAAATCATGCACTGCATTTAAGGGAAGAAATGGTATTCCAAACATAAGGAGAATAAATACTTCCCTAAGGGACATTGCAAGGGAGCCACGGTAATGTGAATTCCTAATCGTACACAGGATTGACGCTGCCGATGAATCTCATCTGAAGAGCCCAAGGAGTGCACTCTATTTACTCCGGGAGTTCTACGCCAACTGGAAACCCGACGCCCGCAATACACCGTCAAGATAAGGTGGCAAATTGTCACTTTTGAGCCCTATCACCTCGAATGCCATTTTGGGGCGCTGGGACAGATGCCCATGTACTCCAAGAACAACATCACCTACCATATGTGGATATCAGACGCACTCGTGTGGAGCCCGTTCTACAGCACGGTGGAACAGGCATAAGGAGAGGGGCTACACCGTACACCGCCCTACTCGCAATGAAGGGTGGCTGTGATCTCGGCTCAAAAATTGTGTAGTTCCGCTCGATCCTGGCGTGCACATGATGTGATGTCACCCGGATCATGTGTGCTTGGTATATGCCCTGATGAAAGGGCTGGAGATTAATATTGGGGCGGATCACCCCGCCATGAAAAGAGCCCGGTTGCATCAAGTGCACAGGTACGGAGCAGTGGCTTGTTGACCACGTTCCTTCGGCCTCGGATATTGAGGAAGAGGCCCCGAATTACATCCTACATGGATAGGCGTGCCGGATTAAGTAAAGACAAAAGCTACTCCTATCGACTACATTTTCCTTAAGACGGTCGTCATCCATCCATCATAGGGAACAATCACTATTTATGACTTCGGTTCAATGGGACTCTTCTCGGTAAAAGAACCGAAAACAAACGCGAGAAACCCAATAATAAAATAATTAATGAAAATTTTAAAAATATCAATGATTTCGATAAAAATATTTACACACTAGCTAACATTCAACAGCACAATGTTTTCAACATGATATTTACAATACCGAAACATAAACACAAAAAACACAGGTCACAAAATTCTTAAGCACAACAACAGAACATTAATATACACACAAATCAAAACAAAACAAAGACCACCCCAACTACCTCACCCCACACTTAAAACCAACACCGTCCCCAAAGGATCATACCAACAAAGACAAACAAAGTGGGTGGTGAAACTCTCGATCAATCAAAGTATTCCACTTCTTCATCAAAGCGCCTCGTCTCCCATGTCTCCACCTCCCCCGTCGTCCTCCTCCGACTCAACATCAGAATCCTCACGGCATGTCTCCTTATCGATGGGGTCACCATCCACAGCTCCATAAAAGCTGGGCCCACCCGACATAGAGAACTCCTAAAGGCTACTGCAGTGTATTCTAGATCGAGCCGTCACAACTCATCCTCCGTCGCCGCCCCGCCTGGCGCAAATGAGCATTCAGATCCCAAACATGCGGGCCATGGAGCCATCATCCCGAGCATGTCGCTCGGCTAGTGTAAGAACTGGCCCATGAGTGGTTTCGGGTGCCTTGGTCTTGTGACGTCCACGACACGCTCTCCATCTGCTGGATATAATCCAGGCCTCTTCCTCAACATCTAGGCTCCTCAGAACGTGGTCGCTGCACGCCAAACCCGTACTCGTGCCCTTGATGCAAACGTGGCTCTTTCATGGCGGATATGATCACCGCCCCAACATGATCTCCGTACCTTTCATCAAGGCATACACTGTGCATACGCGATCCCGGGTGACATCTGTCATGTGTACCCATGGAATCAAGCAGAACACACTATTTCGGCCCACATCCCGGGCTTCCCCGTTCATCCGTGGAGTAGGGCAGTGTCTCATGGTAGCCCCTCTCCTTATGCCTGTTCCAACATGCGGCATATCGAACGGCTCCACACAATGTGCGTTCCATATCCGTTGCAAGGTGTGCAGTGATATTCAGCTGCGGAGTACACATGGGCGGCTCGTGTTCTCGCCCCCAAGATGGTATTCAGGTGATGAGGCTCAAGAGTGACAATCCGCCCTTATTTTGATGGTGTGACTGGGTGGAGCGTCGGGTTCCAATTTGCATAGAACTCCTTGACCAAGTGTAGATTGTAATTCTTGGCTCTTTTCTAAAGATGAATCTCTAAATTTCATAGTTGTCAATCTGGTGGAAAATTCGAGGGAACTCATGTGCTAATGGCTCCCTTGCAATATGCTCCTCAGGGAAGTACTTGTTCTCCTTGTGCTTTGTGTACCATTTATTCTCTTCCTCCGTCACCATCGGGTCTGCATTGGCGGCGTTGGCCGCGCAACCCTGGTGCCGCTAGCTCCGCCGTTCCTGGCTAGTTTTTCTTCCGCGCCCGACGTAGATGCGCCTTCCCTTTGTCTTGCTCGCCGATACGTCTCGCTAAATAAAGCAGAGCAGTCCCAATGTCGGGCCAATTTAGAATGAGCTTCGACTATGTTGGGTTAGGCTAGGCCACCCCACACTTAGTCTTCTACCACAAATTATAAAGAATAATGGCATAAGAAATATATTTATTCTTAATTTACAAACACAAAACAAAAAAAAACAAAAATGTTACCATGCTTCGTATTCAGAGAATTCGACGGTATAAATTCATTTGTACTACCTTAATTTCGTACAGCTAATCACACATTACTATCGTATCACAATTTTTATACAAAGCACTTAAAGGAAAAAATGAAAACTATTTACCTACACAAACCTATGCAATTCACCTATTTCTTGCATACTATAATTTCACTCCCAAAATCCTCGGCTTTCAAAGATATTAAATACATAACACGACCAACTCATCTCACCCAACATACGCAAACCAACAAGACTTTCTACAATTCGCCTCGTTTTCTCCCTTTCCATGTTCAAATTCAAGCCTCAGCTATCATTTGGCAAAAAAATCGATCGAGCTGCATACGTCGGTTCATGCAATCACAATGATGTTACAAACATTAATCAACGATAACTTGAATGAATTTAAGCTCAATTTCTACCTAGGGTAAGGTTTACTCACATCTCATGCTCAAAATCGAAAAAAATCAACTAAAATTGAGATAGAGTTGATGAACATACCTTGAATTCGATGAACGGAAGAAAACTTGATGAAATATGTACCTAGGTCCGTGGCACGTTGAGGAGAGGGTCTTTGGGAGGGTTATCGCGGAGGGGATGAAAAATGAGAGAAAATGAGGTGAAATCGGGGTTAAAAAGTGGGGTTTCACGTGGTTACCCAAAGGTGACCCGACGCAATACTAACGTGTGACCCGAGGGTAACGCGGAGCACCCTCCGTGACACGAGCTATCGCTGGCAGGGTTTCTGGAATTTGTAAAATTCCTGGAACAGCCAACGTGTCACGGAGGGTAACGGGCAAACCTCCAGGGACACTGAGCAACGCGTGCCTACTATTTTGCCACTTTTTATTTTTCTACCTCGTTTTTTCCCTTTGCTATCTTTGCCTTTTTTCCCTCCGATCAACCAAATTTTATCTCTATAAAAGAAATCAAGTTAGAATCACAAGGTTTGAAAAACACAACATAATATTTTATTTTTATATTTACAACAATTTCTTTCTTTTTTTTTTTCTTTTTTTCATTTTTTTTGTACATTCATAAAACAAAATTCACGGGTTGCCTCCTGTACGCTCGGTTTACTGCTAGGCTCGACGCCATTTACGCCATTCGCTTCTAGGGTGACGGACGTTTTCTCACGAACACGCCCTCACTTCGCTCAAGCTTACCCCTATCAGGGGGTCATCCCATTAACTTCGAGGTTCAACGTTCTTATAAATATCAGCTTGCTCAAGCATTGATCACCGCGAGTTCCTCGTACACGGCTCGGGAGCTGGTGGCCTTGTACACACTGAACACTCACCTTGTCATGTGCCGCATAGTTAGTCACTATAGCCTACATCTATTAGCTTTCCCGGTCGCCAAGAAAGGACGTCCCAAAATAAATGGGACTTCCGCGTCTGGCTCAAGTCCAAAGCATAACGAAATTCCACCGAAGATCAAAGTGGAGCCGATTTCACCAAGACGTCCTCCATAATACCATCTCGTCTTTACAAGGAAACGATCCGCGAGTCAAGATCTGTTGTTGGTCTAGGGACTCCTAGCCCTAAATCCTCTGAATACCGAGGTCGGCATCAAGTTAATGTCGTCCCAAATCACATAATCCGCGAGCTCGGATACTCGCCCAATTGTTATATAGCCCAAAGCTCCTGTGGTCCTGAGCTTTGTGGGCAATCTGTTCTATATCTGGGCGCGCACTCCTCCGTAAGAGCCAATGCGGCATACTCAGTCAACCTGCTTTTGTTCGCCATGATGTCCTTAATGTACTTTGCGCATTTCCTATACTCCCCGCAAAACATCGACAAGAGGTAAGTTAATGTGTACCTGTTACACCTCCATGAACTTTTTGAAACACGCCCCTCCTTGTGTTTCTTTAACGTTGAGGGAAGGGAGGTCTTCGTTCAAAGATCCTTTCCCTCATCATTTTGCCCTCTCCGTTTTTGTTGTTCCGACTGCTAGAGGTGGTCTTTCTCGGTCTCCACCTCTTCTTGCTGCAAACCACTCCGTGTGGTCACCGCATTCACCTGCTTGGGGGTTGGGGTCCGTGTCACAGGAAGTCCTCCTCTAGGCCTCAAAAGCTCTTTGGGCTCCAGCAAATTGCCTAAATCAGACTGTCGCTTTTGCATAACTCGATTATTCTTAACATCGGCCGCCAATTTAACATAGCCGCCCGCAATTGAGCTTAGTTAGCCATCACTATAGTCTTGAACATCTCCTCAATGCTGGGTGATGGTGGTGGAGGAGGGGCATTGTTGTTTCAGATCGCGACCGCGCTCCGCCGCCTCCTTGATTCCTTTTAACCCCGACTCGAACTCGCCCGATGGTTGCTGCTACCCCAAGAGAAATTCGGGTGAACCTCCAGTTAGAATTGTAGCCGTACCATACCGTTGGTGATTGTTCCTTTGTGCATTGCCGACAAAGTTCCTCGAGTCAGGATTTGCTCCACAACACTCGCCTGAGTGTTCGTTACTCCCGCACACTTCACACCAAATCTACCGCACTGCATTCCACTGGGGCTTATGCATCGATTCATGCTCATGTTACCGAAGTGGGTGTTGAGTTGATTCTGCAAAGCAGCTCTCAGCAGCTGACAGTTGTAAAACCATCCACTTCTAAGACTCCAGCTGCTTTCCTTGCTCCTCCCCTGGAAGAGTCCGCATTCCACCCGATTTCCCTGCGAAACACGATTCAACAAAGTATACAACTCATCATAAGCTCCTCAACGCTTGTCCCCCAAATTCAACAGTCCAGCAAAATTTTTGTGTGGGGTCTCCAAACCTCAATAAAAGTGTGTGTGAACAGCACATCATTGATTTGTGGTGATGAGGACAATCCCAAGAACAGCGATTTGAACCTTCCCAAGCTTGATACAAATTCTCCTTCTCTTTGTTTAAAACTTAGAATTAGACTTAAGTCTTGCTGTTTTATCGGATGGAAAGAACCGCATCATGAACTTCTTGCAAGATCATCCCACGTGGTGATGGAATTTGGTGGCTCGGGGCCTTTTCAACCACCTTTTGGCTTCTCCTCAAAAGTGAAAATGGGAACAATGTAATTCGATACAGTCCGTTGACACTCCAACGGGAATTTATGTCACTTATCTCCAAAAATTTTGAAGATGTTAAGGTGGGATCCTCGTGAGGGAGACCTCGTGAATCGCCCGCTTGTGTGCAAAAGAATTGCACCATGTTCTCGTTTAAGTTCAACCTCCCTCCCCGCTCAGGCTCTAGTGAATGCTAGACGTGCATTGCTAGCATGTGGGATTGCTACATCGCGAACCGGCCTAGTCAGCTATTTTCAAAAAATTAACACTGCCTGCACAAGTGGTGGATTTTGTGGTTGCTCCGTGATTGTTTGTCCGAGCAACTGCAGTTTTCCTAGAGCTTCTCTCCGTTGGCGATTGAATTGTCTTTCCGGCTCTTTAAGGATGGATCCACCAATTCTTTGTCCTCGCCGTGTTCAACGTAAACCGATATCCGCAAAGCATGTAGGCTAAGACCAAGTTGTCAACACTAATGTAAAGAAATAGCAACTAACACTTTAAGAAAAAATAAATTTCGCCAATTGCCAATCTCATTAACGCACCAAAAACTTGTTCCTAAGCTGTCTGGATGACTACACGCAAGTGCACATGGTTTTCAAGTAGTAAGTGGGCTCAAGTAAGCCAAGTATCGATCCCACAGGGACTGGACTACGGGGCAAAATCTAGTCAAGTGTCAATTTACTGTAACTCTAAAAATGCGCATAACGATGTAAAGAAAAGTTTTTATATTTTTGTTATCTAAATTTATACTTGCTAAGCAAAATGAATATACAAGTGAGTCTCAACTATGAATGTGAGCATGCTGAGGCTAAAACGAACATGTAGAGAAATTAATTATCGATACAAGTTGTTAATCTTTCCTCCGGTTGCTAGTCGGAACTTATGCCTATAGATTAAAACTCTCGTATTTAACCTAACTTAAGAATCATGAACCTTCCACCTACATTTCGCGTGATAAGAAGCAATTCATGTACTAGCCATACAAACCGATTCCATTAATTTGACTAATATGACTTTCAGGTATATTTCTATCCTAAAGGTAAATCAATTCTCAATTTTCCCAAACTAAGAAAAGATCATATCCCTATTACCCACAACTTTCCAATTTCGTGTGCTCTCTCGAAAACCGACTTTTTAGATATACATTAACATTGGCCAAACATTAATGCAGTAAGAACAATAATTAATAGAACAACCATGGAGAAGAAAGACAGAAAACCAAATGATCAACAATTACATTTCAATACAATTGTTCCTAACCTCAAGAAGAAGTGAACACACTCATTTTTGATTAAACATCATTAATGAGTGTAAATCATATAAACAATTGAAAGAAAGAAGAAAAGAGATAGAGAGAAACCTCAAGATTTCGTCCTCAACTGCTCAACCTACGTTGTTGCTCCACCAAGCCTTTAATAATTAAAAATGAATCATAGTGTTCTATTTATACTAGTGAAAATTTTTCTTGGAATAACAAAGCAACGCAGGTCACTTTATGTAATGTATACCGCTCCGTGACATGGTGTAAACGGAAGCTCTATGGAATTTGGTCATCCAGGTAATTATCTCCAATGGCATGGCATGCAACGCTGAGCTTGCCTAACGTGACACGGCAAGACCATCTTCACCGAATGCCGTTCTGTGTAATTAGGTCCAACGTGCTACTACCTAACGCCGACCTCTCTGAAAATCTTTGTAATTAAATCTTCTCTCGGGATGTAATGTATCTGCGATGGCAGCGGACATGGCTCCATCACGGAGCCTCACATTCTTGCTTTCTGGCTAATTCCTCTGCCCAGTCTCAGTTCATCTTCGATTCCTCCCAACATACATCTTAGCTCCATAAGAAGTAATGCTTTTCCTGCAAAACAACGCTAATCATGTTGGTTAGCATAATCACATTTCTTCCCTACAATTTACATGAGAATGTACAAACATTGTTGGATAAACAAGGCAAAAACGACACATTTGAGTATCACTTGGGCATATAAATATGCCCCAGATCAGTACTCTATTTAGTTTTCATGTTCAGGTCAAGTACCCCAGTTTCATTCATGTATATGGATGTACGTATGATTCATGAATTCAATTCAGCCATGTAGTTCAGTTTGTAGGTACTTATTCCATCAATTTTCAGCTTAAATAATCAGTATTTGAATATGATGATTGAATTTCTATGCTTTTTTGTATGTTTTGCAACATTCCAGGATGAATGCGCTCAAGGGGGAGATATTGTAATACCTTGAAAGCCCAAAGGTTAGACCCGGGAGTTGAAACGGAGAACACTAAAAACTCTGCACCAGGTTACAGAACGAGTTTTTCTGTGATCCGTGTGGGTGACCATGAGTCATTAGGTGACTTGTGGTGAGGAGTTGGCTTAAGTTCTAAAACTTGTGTTTTGGGTCACCACGGGCATGACCACAAGTCGTGGTCAGGCCCCACGACTTGTTGAGTAAGCCATGGCCAAGGGAAATTGGAAGGAGGAGTTGGAGTGGAAGTGCACCTAACGGGTTGGACCCTACGAGTCCTGGTCAGACACCACGATTGGTTTAAATGGTCGTAGTCAGCAGGTGAATTAAGGTTCGAGTAGTGGAACAATTGAGGTAGTGAGTGGTGACCACGAGTCGTGGTCACCAGCGACCCCCCATTGGGTCCCTCGTAGGGACCCCTCGAGGAAACATGGTAGTGGACCTAACGACAGCATGTGATGACTCGTGATTCATGGTGAAGAATCGTCCAGTCCCTCGTTGGGACCGGCAATCAGATTCTAGCAGCAAATTTAGTAAGGGTATTATTGTCATTCCTAAGCCTTTGGGTCTTATACTATGTCATTTTAAGCTATTTTCAGTATGTATTAAGATAGATTAAGTCATTCTAGCCTATTTAAGTCTCCATGCATTCATATTGAATGGGTTTAGGAGGTGATCAAGTTAGAATTCTTCAAGCTTTCATTCAATCTTTCATTGGGCTTTCAAGGGTTGGTAAAATCAGATCTTCCCTAGGTATGTAGGGTTATGAAGGGGTAAATCCGTTCACACTAATGCCTAATCCCTCTCTAAATCATATAAATTCCTATGTCAATTCTATGGGTTTTTAATCCAATGCATGAAATTCCTAATTTTCTACATGGGTATGATCTAAATGAGTTTTTATTATTGAATTATGAATCATGGGCAAGTTTTACGTCGTTTTCCATTAAAAATCATGTTTCAAGCTTTATAAATTTAAATGCTCATTTATGAGAAGTTCATGAAAGTTGAGATTTATGATGAATGTTCATGTATAATGAGATATTATTGATGAAAAACATGTTTTCAACTTACCCATGTTTATAATCATATTTTCAAGTGAATTAAGTATTTTTAAGCCAGTTAAAGTATTGAGCAATGCTCACATGTTCAATTATGATTTATGATTTATGATATGAATTTCATGATTTATCGATTTATGACGATGGCCGATTCATGGGCCCTTGATTCATGGCTAAACATGTATGTAAATGGGGATCAATGATGTTATTGTTTATCTGGCCATGAATCTCATGAATGATGTTTATGAATTACATACGAGCCTAATGTTCATGTTTTGGGAGTAGTGGCTAGCACCGAGTAGGCCGGCGTTCAAAGGACTAAGCTAGTGTATCATAACTACGTGCCACCGCAGGTTCATATTGATATATTACAATGTTAATGGATCCCCTCTTTCGTGATATCACATACTGCATGTCCTTTTCAAGGCAAGCCTGGGCAACTCTGCCCACTTGAGTGAGATAGTTGGGGCATCATGTAAGGCTCTAGCATGATGGTGTCGGTTATGACGAGTCCTCCATTGTTTCGTATGTTTTTATGCATTTTTATGGTTATGTCACTTGGGCTCAAGTTATTATTTATAAGGTTTTCTCTTATGAATATAATGATGAATGGATTACTAATATTTTGAAAACCTTGAGCCTTATGTTACATTATGATGTTTATGTTATGAGCATGTTGTCCTACTCTTATGAATTTTTATGTATTTAAAATGTCCATTTTAATTACCTTGCATACTCGGTACATTCCACGTACTAACCATATACTTTATGCTATATGCTTTTATGATACAGGCTCCGACCTTCAAACCAAGCACCGTCATTATCTCGTTTCCTGGAGTTAGCATCTAGTTTATTGGTGAGTCCCCATTCCCCAAGGACCAGTTGATATCAGTTATCCTTTATGTTTCATTTTCCAGACTTGTCAGGTTAGTTGCGGGTGTTGTCCCATCAACCCATCAGATATGTTAGAGGCTTTCAGACTAAGTGTAGTATTCAGCTGTTATGTATGAAGTGCATGTCATTTTCTATGTATGTAATGATTATGCTTCCGCTATGTATTATGTTGAGTATTTCGCTTTATTTGATTGAGTTAGATGTATGCTCATGCCATGGGTCAACTTGGAGTCTCTCGGGGCTCCTTGTCCCATCTTGTGACTCGGGTCTACGTTCGGATCGTGACAGCTGTTCGAGCCAAACTACATGCAAGTGTACGTGGTCGTACAAGTAGTAAAGTGGCTTTATTTCAAGCCAAGTATCGATCCCACAGGGACTGAACTACGGTAGTAATGAACCTAAGTGTTAGTGAACGATATCTCTATGAATTTAGACAACCAAACAAATAATGTTTTATGAGTTAAGATTACTAAGTAATAAGAATCTTAGTCAAGATTATGAATTGAAATCTGAACAATAGTAATGAACAAGCTGAGGTTAAGGAAAGCATGCAGGGATGTAATTTCTTAATTCAAATTAGTAAATCTTCTGTTCGGTTGCTAGTCAGGAATTAATCGCCCATGGATTGGATCTTTCGACTCCTAACCAATTAAAGAATCATGAGACCTTATTCTACATTTATGTGATATAAGAACCTCATGCTCTAGCTATACATAACTGATTCCATAAATGACTAATACGACTTTCAGATATATTTCTATTCTGAACGTAAATCTTTTCTCAATTTTCTCAGCTAAGAAAAGATCATANCATTAATGCAGTAAAAACAACAATTGATAGAACAACCATTAAAGAAGAGATGAAAACTAAAATGATTAATAATTACATTCCTCTACAATTATCCTTAACCTCAGCAAGAGGTGAATTATCCACTCATTTGTGGATTAAACATCTTCAAATAAGTAGAATTCATACAATCAATTGAAATTAAAGAGAAAAGGGAAGAAAATTAACCCTAAAATTTTCATCCTCTCAACTTCCTGCTACCCACGTTCTTGCTAAAAAAAGTCAGCATGTTTAAAATAAAACCTAAGCGTGCTATTTATACTATTGGAAATTTTTCCCGGAATAACAAGCAACGTGGCACGGAGTGTATCGCGGAGCACTACCTCCGTGCCACGGTGCTATCGCGGACACCCACTGGAATTTGGCTCCCAGGTAAATGCACCTCAGCGTGGCACGACATGTCTCATGGATCCTTGCCTCCGTGCCATGGTGCTATCGCGCACCTTCACTGGAACTTGAGGTTCCAAGTAATCAAACTCAAAGTGACACGGAGTGCGTCGCGGAGCACTGCGTCCGTGCCATGGATTTAACGCGAACCTCCACTAGAATTTGACACAATTTATTTCTCCCAGGCAGAATGCCTCCGCAATGGTAGCGTGACACGGCGCCATGGCGGAGCCCCTATTTTTTCCAACTTCCCTTGTCAACTTCCACTTCTTGCTTCCGAGTCCATTCCCGCACTTTACCAACTTGTAGATTAGCTTCCAAAAATTCCTTCTACATGCAAAACAACACTAATCATGTTGGTTAGTATAAATTCACATTTACCTAAGGATCACATGAGAATGTACACATAACTATAGATAAACAAGTAGAAATGAAGCATTTGAGAATCACTTGGGCATGAAATTCTGCTCAAGATCACTTACCCCACACTTAAAACCTTGTTTGTCCTTGAACAATACTCTCACATCTCATGCAATTGAAACCCACGCATAGCTAATTTGGCTCGACCATTCAAGCTACGACTATACAGATTATTTAAGATAGCAAATCATTAAGAAAACAAGCATGGTTTCATCAATACAATGAAGTACACCACATTAAGACCTCCTAACCCCAAGAATCGATTCTCGATCTTGGCAAACTCGTGTAAATCAACTGATCAAGACATCCGACACGAAAGTTTTATCTCTCGTCAAGCATGTGCCCTCACAACACAAGAGAATTACCCCATTTGCCATCTTAATATTTTCAAAGCACTACATGTAGGGGTATATGCCTACGATTTCGCTCGCTCTCCCAAAGAATTCACATGCATCAATTCATGAACCATAAGCTTGCTTCTAGTGTTTTACTCCACTAATATAAGGATGCGTGATGTAAGATCACGTAGGACTTAATCGGTTGTAATGTAAGATAAGGAACTAGTAAATACTGGGTAACCAATAATAGAAACTATCTTTCCTAAGCACTTTTCAATACATCCCACCTTCATTACGGACATTGCTTCTTCC
>JACEIK010000466.1:303658-326333 GCA_018107945.1 Datura stramonium | reverse complement strand
GCGCAGGTTTGTGTATGGGATAGAAAGTTACTTGGATAAGAAATGCAGGATTGCTATGCTCCATCAAGATATGGACTTCCCTCGGATTGTGTTGTACGCCCAGCAGATGGAGGCGGCACATTCGATAGAGAGAGAGGCCAAGAGGGCCAGGACTGAGTACCACAAATTTCCTCAGCTTAGGTCAGGAGGTGGGCACCGTCAGCAGACCCACCAGAGATCGTCCGCCCCAGCTTCATCAGTCCCGAGTGTGCCATCTTGGCCTAGGCATCATCAGAGAGGGTCAAGGATGTCCAAAAAACCCCGACTATCCAGTCAACTCCAGTAGTACATGAGTATCCAGAGGTCTTTCCTGATGATTTGCCAGGTATTCCTCCCAAGTGGGAGATTGATTTCAGTATTGACCTTCTTCCCGATACACAACCTATATCTATTCCTCCCTACAGGATGACTCCAGCCGAGCTAAAAGAGGTGAAGGATCAGTTAAAGGATTTTCTAGATAAGGGTTTCATTAGACCAAGCCAGTCTCCATGGGGCGCACTAGTATTATTTGTTCGGAAGATAAATGGTTCCCTTTGTATGTGCATTGATTATCGACAATTGAACAAGGTCACTATAAAGAATAGGTATCCCTTACCCAGGATCGACTATTTGTTCGTTTAGCTTTAGGGTGCTAAGTGTTTCTCGAAGATAGATCTCAGATCTAGGTATCATCAGCTTAGAGTTCAGGAGCGTGATATCCCAAAGACGACATTTAGAACACGGTATGGTCACTATGAGTTTGTAGTTATGTCTTTTGGACTATAGAATGCTCTTACAACTTTTATGGACCTGATTAACAGAGTGTTCAAGCCATATTTAGACCTATTCATGATCGTGTTCATTGATGATATCTTGGTATACTCTCGGTGTGAGGAGGAGCATGCCGCTCACTTGAGAGTAGCACTCCAGACCCTCAAGGACCACCACTTGTGTGCAAAGTTCAACAAGTATGAGTATTGGTTGGACTCCGTGGATTCTTGGGCCATGTGGTGTCAAGCGAAGGCATAAAAGTAGACTCGCAGAAAATTGAGGTGGTGAAGAATTGGCCCAGACCGGTGAATCCTTCGGATATTTGGAGTTTCTTGGGCTTAGCTGGCTACTATCAGAGGTTTGTGGAGGGTTTCTCATCCATTGCAGCGCCTTTGCCTAAGTTGACTCAGAATAAGGTAAAGTTTCAATGGTCGGAGGCTTGTGAGAAAAACTTCCAAGAGTTGATGGCTCGACTTACATCGGCACCAGTGTTGACCCTACTCGAGGGTAACGATGGTTTTGTGGTTTATTGTGATGCTTCCAGAGTTGGACTTCGGTGTGTGTTGATGCAATGGGGAAGGGTGATAGCTTATGCCTCTCGACAGCTGAAGGTGCATGAGAAGAATTACTCGACCCACGATCTTGAATTGGCGCGGTGGTGTTCGCATTGAAGATATGGCAGCATTACTTGTATGGGGTACCGTGGATGTATTTACGGATCAAAAGAGCTTGCAGTATGTGTTCTCACAGAAAGATCTAAATCTTCGACAAAGGAGGTGGTTGGAGTTACTTAAGGATTATGAAATGAGTGTCCTTTATTACCCGAGCAAGGCTAATGTGGTTGCGGATACGCTTAGTAGACTCTCAATGGAGAGTGTGTCCCATGTGGATGAGGGGAAGAAGGAATTGGTTAAAGAGGTTCACCGGCTTGCAAGGCTGGGAGTTAGATTTATCGATTCAACTGATGGCGGTGTTGTGGTGCATAGCGGGTCAGAATCGTCCTTGGTAGTTGATGTTAAATCCAGGCAAGATGAGGATCCAATATTGAGGAAGCTGAAGGAGGTGGTGCGGAGTAACAAAGTGGAGGTTTTCTACCAAGGGGGAGATGGTGTGCTACAATACCAGGGTCGACTTGTGTTTCGGATGTTTATAATTTGAGAGTTCGGATATTTCACGAGGAACATGGTACAAGATATTCTATTCATCTAGGATCCACAAAAATATATCGGGATTTACGAGAAATCTATTGGTGGGATGGTATGAAGAAGGATATTGTGGAGTTCGTAGAAAAATGTCCAAACTATCAGCAAGTGAAGGTCGAGCATCAAAGACCCGGAGGTGTACTTCAGGATATTTCCATCCCCACTTGGAAGTGGGAAGAAATCAATATGGACTTCATTATAGGTCTACCTCATACTCGTCGGCAATACGACTCCATTTGGGTTGTGGTGGACAGGTTGACCAAGGCTGCACACTTCCTATCGGTCAAGACCACAGATTCAACAGATGATTATGCTAAGTTGTATATTTGGTAGTTGGTTCGGCTTCATGGAGTTCCATTGTCTATTATTTCGGACAGAAGTACTTAGTTTACTTCTCAATTCTGGCGTTTGTTTCAAAATAGGCTCGGGACTCAGGTTAATCTAAGCACAACTTTTCAACCTCAGACAGACGGCCAAGCAGAATGAACCATTCAAACTCTTGAGGATATGTTGAGGGCGTGTGTTATGGATTTTAAAGGTAGTTGGGATAATCATTTGCCCTTGATCACTTTTGGTGATGCCCATGTGATGTTTTCAAACTGTGATTTCTTTCCCGATATGAACTTACCACATTGTTGAGATGGAATTTTCCTTTTTACCCTTATTACGAATTCTATCTTGTGGTATGTTTCAGAGTAAAGACTTCTCTATGTGTAAATCCTTAATTGATGTGTATATTATTATCGAGCTTTGTTGAGGACAATGTTAAGCTTCAGTTCACATGATGTTGAGTCTAACTATGATTTTTATTCAAAGCCTTTCCGAAATGACATTGTTGAGAATCATATTTATATGATGTCTAGTGTATGCATGATTTCATAATGAGCCTTGTCAATAGACAATGTTGAGCTTCATTTCATACGATGTTGATTTTATGCATGATTTCATGTTGAGCTTCGTCACTAGACGATGTTGATCTTCGTATTTATACGATGTAGAGCATTGCATTTTTGGTAGAAGAGTCTAGCACCGACAGGGCTAAGGGTCGATAACCCTACGACCAAGAACTACGCGCCAACGTAGGTTGATTCTATTATGTTGTTGGGACCTCCCCTGTGAGCTATCCCCGGCTCGATTTGCCCCTTTCAGCTTGATATCGTTATCATGGTAGTGTCCCTAGCCCTGGCAAGATTTTGGACAGCTCTTCCCACTTGAGTGTAATAGTTGGGACCATGTAAGCTCTATCGTGGTATGTCAGTTAAGTGACGAGTCTCCTACTTTCTATATCATTCGAATTTGCAAAACCATTACTCATGATAATTATCGTATGTATGCATGGTCAAGAAGCAAGATTTGACTCATTGTTCAGCTTTAATATAAGTGTTATGTTTCAGCTTTGAGTCATTCGAGTCAATCATAATGTTTTAAAGCTATGCATGGTCATGTTATGATCAGAGTACGATTTCAAAATGATATCTTGTAGCCTTCTAATTTCACTTAAAAGCTTATGATATGTCATGAAATGTTTTAAATGGTTTATTTACTTAAGCGATTTTACTTACCTTACAAACTCGGTACATTCCACTACTGACCGCATACTTTCTATGCTGCATCGTTTCATGATGCAGGATCTGATTCTCAAGTCCAGCCCCATTCGTAGTTGCTTATCAGAGTCGGTACCTGCTTGGTTGGTGAATCCTCATCTTTTAAGGACTAGACTTTCAGTTATCTTGGTTGTATTTTCAACTTTAGTATTGCAGAGCTAGTTGGGGGTATTATCCCATCAGCTCATCCATATTAGAGGCTTATTAGACTTAAACATGTTTTCACCTTCAGATGTTCATTATGTTGTTATGTCAAGTTGGACTTCCGCTGAGTTTATGATTATGTTTCTTCATGTTTATTTAATGATTCAGTGAATGCTTATGCCATGGGTAGACTTAGGGTCTCTAGGGGTCCCTTGTCCCGTTTCTACGATCCGGGTGTATGTTCTGGTCATGACAAGTCACCTGGTTGGAGAGTATGCATGGATTACAGAAAACTGAACCGATGGACAGAGTAAGATCACTTTCCGATGGCATTCATAGACCAGATGCTAGACAGTCTTTCAGGTAGAAGTATGCTAGATAGACTTTCAGGTAGAACCGGTGGACCAGATGCCATTCGGGTTATGTAATGCACCCGCCACTTTTCAGCGTTGCATGATGTCCATATTTCCTGACATGGTGGAAGACATCATTGATGTCTTCGTGGATGATTTTTTTGTGGTGGGTGACTCATTCGAGGACTGTTTGGCTCATTTTATGCAAGGTGCTTCAGAGATGCGAAGAGACAAATTTGGTGCTTAACTGGGAAAAGTGTCATTTCATGGTCAAGGAAGGAATAGTGCTAGGCCACAAGATTTCTTCTAATGGTATGGAGGTAGACCGGGTCAAGATTGAAGTGATTGCTAGTATACAACCTCTTATTTTTGTGAAAGGTGTTCAAAGCTCTTTGGGCCATGCAGGTTTCTACAGAAGATTCATCAAGGATCTCTCCAAAATTGCACATCCATTGTGTAAGCTACTGGAGAAGGAAGTGAATTTTGTTTTTGACAAGGCATGTCTGAAGGCATTCGAATGTCTGAAAGAGAGATTGACCACGACCACCATTATTGTGGCACCTTACCGGTCTTTGCCTTTTGAAGTGATGTGTGACGCTAGCGGTGTGGCCCTAGGAGCTGTGTTGGGTCAAAGGCGTGAAAAAAAATTTCATCCAATTTATTATGCCAGTAAGGCTCTTAATGCAGCTCAGAAAAATTATACCGTGACAGAAGAGGAGCAGTTGGCTGTAGGTTTTGCATTTGAGAAGTTTCGGGCATTCTTGCTCGGAACTAAGGTGATAGTCCACATAGATCATGCAACTTTGAGATATTTGATAGCAAAGAAAGATTCCAAGCCGCAATTGATTCGATGGGTTTTGCTGCTACAAGAGTTCGAGTTTGAGGTAAAAGACCGGAAAGGGATTGAAAATCAGGTTGCAGACCACTTATCCAGACTAGAGCTTGATGCAGCACTTAGAAATGAGCATGATATAGATGACGCATTTCCAGACGAGTAGGTCCTAGCGGCATCTCAAGATATCATCCCATGGTTTGCAGACTTTGTAAATTATCTGGTGAGTGATGTTGTACCAGAGCACTTATCTTTTCAATAGAGAAGGAAGTTTATGTCCGATGTGTAGAAATTCTTCTAGGATGAGCCCTACTTATTCCACATATGTGCTAATGGGGTTATTCGAAGATGCATACCCGAGATAGAGATGCTGAGTATATTGGAGGCCTACCACTTATCCCATGTTGGAGGCCACCACAGTAGGATCCACATAACTCACAAAAATCTACAATGTGGGTACTATTGGCCAACAATTCACCAGGATGCACATGATTTTGCAAAGGCATGTGATGCATGCCAAAGACAAGGAGGCATATCACGGAGGAAAGAGCTTCCTGTTACTCCCATCCTCGTTACTGAGTTATTTGATGTATGGGGAATTGATTTCATCGGCCCATTTGTGAGCTCAAACGGGATGAAGTATATACTTGTCATTGTTGACTACGTTTCAAAATGGGTGGAAGTTGTTGCTCTGTCAAACAATGAAGGGAAGAGTGTCACAACGTTCTTGAAGTGGAATATATTTGCAAGACTCGGGACCCCCAGAGCCATCATTAGTGATGGAGGTTCACATTTCTATAACCAATTATTTTTCTCTTTATTTCAAAAATATGGGGTGAAACACAAGGTGGCCACACCCTACCATCCGCAGTCTAGTGGGCAGGTTGAAGTCACCAATAGGGAGATAAAGACTATTTTGGCAAAGACTGTGAATGCAAACCGGACAGATTATGCAAGAAAGCTAGATGATGCTTTATGGGCCTATCGGACCGCCTTCAAGACTCCTATAGGTATGTATCCGTATCAGCTTTTTTATGGTAAAGCATGTAATTTCCAGGTCGAACATGAACATAAAGCTCTGTGGGCGCTCAAGAAGTTGAATTTGGATTGGAACGAAGCTACAAACTTGAGGCTTGATCAGTTGAATGAGTTAGATGAATTTTGTTTGAAAGCCTATGAGAGTTCTGAAATTTTCTAACTAAGGATGAAAATTCAGCATGACTAGAAAATCAAGAAAAAAAAATTCAGTCCGGGTGATATGGTACTTTTTTTTAATTCTAGACTTCGGTTGTTTCCTGTAAAGTTGAAGTCTAAGTGGCTGGGACCTTATCGAGTGGTCAAAGTATTCTCCCATGGGGCCATTGAATTAGAAAACCATGAAGGAAAGCAATTCAAGGTAAATGGTCAGCGGGTAAAAGCTTATTTGGGGAGAAGTGAAGAACTCAAACTGGTAGATCTGTGGACTCTGAATGAAGTCTGAGTAACTCAAGAGACTTGCGTCATGCTGCGATGTTAAATCAGGTGCTGCATGGGAGGCAACCCATGGAGGTATTTTGGTGAAGTTTGAGTAGCTAAAACACCCACGTCGTGCCGCGATGTTAAATCAAGCACTTCTTGAGAGGTAACCCAAGTTGTAAATGTAGGAAATAAGTGTAGTGTTCACGTTTGTTGATGGGTGCAAGTGAATAAGATGGAGAAACTGAAGTTGGAACCAAAAACTGGAACTTCAATTCTGGTGTAGAAAAATCACAGAATGAGTCATTGTCAGACTTGATGACTCGTTCAAACAAACCCTGAAGAGAACTTAAGAAAACAGGGGAGCTACGGATGGCTTCACGAGTCGCTTCTCCAAGGAATGAATCGTTTAGTCCCCCGTCAGGTACACTGGATAAAAGTCTGAATTAAAAGAAAAAGTGTGATAACGGCTCACTCAACGAATCATTGGGAGACCAAATGAGTCGTTAAGTGACCCGTCTTGAAGCTACAACAAGCCACGGACCATGACTCAGGCAACGACTTGGTGGGTGAAACCACGAGTCATTACTTGACTCATTAGGTCCCAGGTAAGTAACCTAACCCGACCCACGACTGGAATTTGTGAAAGTTCTTATTTAAATCAACAAATACCCGATTCCATTATCATGCTCCCCAGAAAATTTAAAACTTCAAAACTCCCTCTTCTTCTCTACTTCTTCTTCTTCACTCAAAACCGATCGACAAAAAATTTCAACTTTGAACGCCCAGTCTTTCAAGCACACACACACCATTGCACACTCCATCTCTTATCAAAGCACATTGTGAGTAATCTTCCCCATGAAATTTTGAATATTGTTGCATTTAAATCAAGAATTGCCGAGGGCCCATGTGTGAATGAGCTTGAATTTCTTTCGATTAATATTGTGTTTATATGTGCCTCTTGATGTAAATAAACTCTAGAAAGAGTTAAAAAATTATTTCAATCGTATGTTCACTGGGGTTGATTTTAGATCGTGGGGACTGTGTTTGTGGAATTGTAAAATTTGGAAGAAGATGAATATGAATAGGAACTCTTAAGAACAAGCCACATCACAAGTCGTTGGATCACCAAACGACTCGTTTTGTAGCTCATCCTGAGTGGGAAAATTCAACTGATGAAGCAGTGTACTTGACGAGTGACCTAACGACTCGTTGCCTTCGGTAACAAATCATTGGGACCAGTTTTCAAGTACACTGGACCTACTTGAAAAAATGTCCAGCCTGGGGTAACGAGTGACCTAAAGAATCGTTGCCAGTTGCAACGACTCGTTTCATCACCCATTAGGACCACCGGGCACTAGCCCAAAAATGATTTTTGTTTCATCTCATCTTGCACACTAACATTGTTTCCATAGGTACAATGGCTCCCAAAGGTACACAAAAGAAGGGTCCAACCAAGAAGCAAGCACCTGAGCGCAGTCAACCCTCATACCGTAGACTGCGTGATGATCCATGATCCTCTGAAGAGTCGAGTGGCTATGAGGAGGAATATGAAGTAGCGGAGGAGCAGCTAGTGAGGAGGACAACCAGGGCTAGGGCTCAACAAACTTCAAACCTGATAGCCCTGGTTGATACTCCCACTCCACTTGCAAGAGATCCGCCAAGCCGCATTGATAAGAGTGTTAGGGCTGCAACTGCACTGGTTCCCGAGGCTCCCACAGCTGGGCACAACTCAGAGAGGGTTAATGAATCATATGCACGACGAGGGGACTTTGATAATGAGCTGACGGAGACCTCGTACACATCAAATGATAAATCGAAAAATGTACGGAGATGGTGTGTCCATGGCATGCGGGCTATATACAATCGAGATATTTCTCCCAATGAAAAATGCAATCCGAAGAGGAGTATATATTAGGATCCAAGGAGGGTAACCACAAGGCTTAAAGATCTTCCATAGCTACAAGAAGTGTTTGATATATACAAGTTCGGGTGGTTGATTGAGCCTTTAGGAAACTACAACTCGTGTTTAGTGCGAGAATTCTATGCAGCATATGCAGCCACCTTGCAGCGGTTGGCATTAGGGGGCCAGGATTTGAAGAAGAAGCCCGCATTGACTCAGGTGCTATTGAGAGAGATTCCAGTTGACATTTTTGAGTGGACGATCTCAAGAATGTTGTACGGGCCAGATTATCAGGCTCCGTTGAACACAATAGAATTTGATCACAGGCTATCTGAGATGAAGAAAGTCAAAACAAAGAAGTTGAATAGCTAGGAGCGCATTCAACAGTACACATTGTTGTCCAGGATTATTTCTACGAGAGGTCCACTGGTAGAATGGTTGCATGGTATAGAGTCGCAGATAAAGAAGGCCACACTGAATTTTCAGGCAAAGTTTTGGTGGTCAATAGTGCGGCACAAGTTGGTACCAACCAGAAATGACAATATCCTTTTACCTGACAGAGAAGCTTTGGTAGCTACCATAATTGAGGGGTATGCCATCAACTTCCCGCGATATATTGTAAAGGAGATTCGATAGCGGGCAATAAATGATGGCACTACCATTCCATTTTCATGTTTGATTCATAAACTCTGTCAAGAGTCAAAGGTACTGTATTTCCATCAGTGGACCAGAGAGTGGTGGTCCAGAAGATTACCGAGATCGGGTTGATTCGAGATGATACAAACCCGGTATCGAGGGCGATGACTCAGGAAGCTGCATTCGCGGGAGCGACAATATTAGCAAAGGAATTTGGCAATGGGATGCAGACTGATGCAGCACAATTTGCTGAGTTGGCAGTTGAGCCTATGGAGGGCAGAGAGACAAGTAGCCAGGCTGAGGCTACAAATGCAGTGAATACCTCCACACTAGTCAATGTCCCTGAGGCTTCATCTGCTGCAGCAGCCCCAAGACCACCAGTTGCGCCTCCACGAGCCACCACAGCCAGTCTAGTCACGGTTTCACAGGAGTTTTTGGTTGATATGGTTAGGCGGCTAGCTAAGGATGAGAAGCAGTAGGCACACACGGCTCTACAGGTCAGAGTCTTGATGGAGCAAGTTAAGACGTGGGTGTCAAAGGAGTTGGAGACACTGTCCAGTTCAGTGCATGGGCAACTAGATTCTTTTGATAGAAAGATGGATGAGTGCCTTGCATAGTTATAGGCGCTGGATTTATCTAGATGGTACACAGATCTAGGAGCGCTACGATTTGAGGTGCGGGACTTGGCCGCACAACAGGTAGCTACAGTACCTCCACCGGTACTTCCCGTGATAGATGATGAGTTTGAAGAGGAATTTCCACCTATTATTTATTTTATCATGGAGGATCTGGCGGCACAGGATATGGGGAAGGGGCCTCGTGAGGAGGAAAGTGTTGATGATGATGCTTCTCTGCTCCATCAACAAAAATGATAGCGGTGAGAGCGCTGCACGAATCAAGAGAGGAGGCTTGATAGTGAGCCGAGACTGAGGAAGCAAGACTTCATGGAGAAGGCACGAGCTCTGTTGGATCTGAGAATGCACCAGTTCAAGCTGGTAAATTTGGAGATGACATTGGAGGCGTATCTACACACTCCACTGACCAAGTAGCTGAAACCTAGGTCGCATAGGTATATTCCCTATTTACTTAGTTTTTGTTTTGTGTATATATGTGTCGAGGACGATGCATGCTTTCTTGATGCTAGTGGGGAGGGATACCTGTGCATTCTGTTTTGCTGAACATGACCCGAGTATTTTTATTGCCGGATATACTCGGGTGTTCCATATCTAGTAGAATCGGCATGTTTAGGATTTTATTTATGTTTCTTGTGTCAGTTGGAAGAAATTAGGAAAACTGAAAGCAGTCAAGAGCTGAAATTGTTGAAAATAACTATTGTTTGATAACTTTATACCCTTTGAAAAATTTGTATATGTGTATGTGAAAGTTGACAAGTATGACCTTTGTGAATCTTTGCATGGCATTGAAACTGTGAACTTATTTATCATTATATGGCTGTACCTGAACTAGCAATTGGTAGAAGTGATGATGTTTACCTGTGCTATGTGTGAAGTGAGGTTTAATAGTTGAATTCAGTTGTGTGTGTCAATCTAGAACTTATCTGGTCAGTCGTACCGAGATAGAGGATAGGAAACTAGGATAGGATCATAGGCCGTTTTTAATTTATGAGTCCAATTTAGCCTAAAAAACTACCAGAAGTGAATAAAAATCCCTTGATCCAAATGGTTGAGCTTACATTGACCTTTCTTTTTGTTTACACCAATTCACCTGCCTGATTTAATTATGAATGAACCTTTTTTGGCCCTGGTCCCTCTTTGGACATTGTGAACCTCAACTCGGGCAAATCGCCTATGTTGTGGGTGGCTATTATAGGGGTTATTAAGAATAGTCTGGTGGAAAGAAAGTTGGATAATGAAAAAGGAAAAGAGCGGGTGTGGTATGCATGGTGAAAAATAAAAATAGAAATTGTTGTCAAAAAGCAAGAAAAGAAAAGAAAAACAATGTGTGACATCAATAAGTGTTGCATAAAAAGAAACCACATTTGTAGTGGCTAAAGCAAAGAAAAGAAAAAGAAGAAAAAGGGAAAAAGGGAAAAAATAGAAATAAAGGTGAAAAGTGGAGTCAAAAGGAATAGTGCCAAGGAGGGTTGAGCAACTTAATCCATATGTACCATACCCATGCCCGAGCCTACGTTACAAGTCTAGAAAGTCCTTTAGTGATCCTAGCTACTTGTCTGAAAATGAAGGTATTGAAAGTAAAGGCAAGCCTATGGTATTGTATGCACGCAGTTCGAATTTTTTTTGTGAGAGTGAGTGGATCTTACCTAGTCCCAATAGAAATATATTGATTTAATCATATACACATGTGTGAGTGTGGGACTGTTTTGAGGTGAGAGCATTTGGTAAAAAAAATCATCTGCAAATAGTCTGGGGCAGTGTTATAGATTTATGTGTGTGGTTGTTGGTGACAGTATTTTTCCATGTTTTGATTCCTCTGTGTTATGGTTTGAAAATTTGCATATGCCAGTGTTTTGAGTTGAGATGATGAGGGAGGGGTTATAAAATTTGATTTAGATATGAAATTGTGACTTCTGTAAGTTTCCTAGAGTTCTTCCGGTTGAAGCGTCGAAGTATTTTAGTTTGTTTTGCTTTATTTTGTTTTTACCTGAGGACATGTAAAAGTTCTAAGTCGAGGGTGTCGATGTGCCGTATTTTTACGGCAGTTTCAACGCTTAAAACCAAGAAATTATACACATTCTAGGTATGTTTATATAGGTATGATGTATTTTGTGTTTAATGTGTAGGAAAACAGGTTTGGAAGTGAATTTGAGAAAATTAATGCTAAAAATAACAGAAAGGTGACTGCAAGACACTTGACGAGTCGTTGGAAGGAGGCATGACTCGTTGTTGAAGACGTAGGGCAAAAGATGGATTTTTGAAGAAGCAAGGCAGTGTACTTGACGAGTTGGAGGAATGACTCGTTACACCTAGTAACAAGTCGTGAGGTCAATCATTAGGATTCGAAGAGAAAATTTTAGAAAAATTGCCAGTGAAGTTGAAGACATACATAACATGTCGTCATGAAGTGGAACGACTCATTGGTAGGCTACTGGAACCATCCGTGAAGAGAACTGGACTTTCTCAGGAACTAAACCACGAGAGTCCTAATGACTGGTGCTCAAGCACGATGAGTCATTAAGTCACCCATTGCCATGATTCGGTACGTTGCTGAGGACGAAAATTTTAAGAAAGGAACGACTCGTCAAAGGGCCAAATGAATCGTCACAAAGCCCGTTGCCACTGTCAACCTGGTTTTTCAGTTTTAATTAGGAAAAGGATTTCTTGGAACTATAAATACACACGTTAGGGTTATTTTTGAACGAGGAATTTCCTGATAGTTACAGAACGATTTTTGATAGAATTCTAGAGTAATTGAGAGAGCCGAATTTATTAGTTTTCAACTATAATTTTTGGTATTGATCAATTGTTCTTGATTTAATAAACAAAAGCAACATTGAAGAATTATTCATCTATTGTGGAGTTTTTATTCAATCTACGTAGTTTTTATTCTATAATAATTTGTAAAATGAAATTATGATTCCTTCAATATTTTGTGATAGTAATAATACATGTATGAGTAGCTAAACCCATAAACTAGATTTGTGGGAACCAAGATGAATTAACACACATAGGTAAAAACACTTAGTGATTCTTGAACGGGGTTTTATGCATGTATTGTTTTCCCTTCGCTTTGATTGATTCTTGACGGTTGCAAACATTAGGACTTGCCTTATTCTTACTTACCAGGCCAAGAAGGTAAAGAATGGGAGAAGGAATTAACAACGGAGATTTGAGGCTATCAACCCTCGTCTAATAGCTTGAACTTGTCTTGGGATTGCTAATCCGATATTATTGGTAAGGGTCAATTAAAGTATACCCGTATATGGACTAAGTTGCGTGTTGAAAATCATCTAGATATGAGACTAACCATTTAGGTGAATCTAACTTACCGATATTACATGTTCAACGCCGGGATAGATCACTAGTGTATATGCCTTGTGGTTATGAAATCTTAGGGAACACAATCCTAGTCAAATCGTTAATTGAATATAAACCAAATTTGATTTCAACATTTAGTAATTTTACTTTTGTTTATTATTCTATATTTTTTCCCCTTTGGAAATAAGTAACTCAACAGTAATAATTATTCGCATTAACTTAAGTTCTTACAATATTCCCTGTGGGATCGATCTCAACCTTTGTTGGGTTCTATATTTGACAATCTACCGCTTATATCTCAATTGCGAGGTGTAATTTGGGTGACATCACTAAGCACCCATTCTAGGATTTTAGCCATAGTTGATGGTTGATGTTTGAAAGACTAATTAGTGCTAGTTTGATTCTTTATTAAAGGATGTTTTATATTTACCTGGTTTAATTTCTTATTCACTAGACTGGTCACCTTTTAAGTAAATCTATTTGCTTTTGGTTAAACTTGGGAAGGGGAACCGAAAGGGTTAAATTTAAATGTTGAAATACCATTCAACACTATTTAGTTGAAATACAAATAGGCTTAACTGTCATTTCATGTTTCTTATGCGACCATAGGGATATAGGCGTTATGGTTCATGAGATAGTTCTTAGATGCTCGGTAGAGTGGCAAGAAATGGGATAGTAACTTGATATTAGAAACCTTACAAAGAATTAATCTAGTGTAATTAGGTCTTGAAAACCCAACCTAATGCGAAAGTGCCATTTCCCTAGATTTTCATCATCATTTGAAATATAAACAAGTTTGCAACAATCTTAGTTCTTTAGTTAATTTTACATTTCAAGATTTTAGTAGTTTAATTCTTCAAACCATTCCCCAGTTTTATCTATTTTGTTAGAATAGCCAAATAAAAAAATAAACTTAAACGATGGACCTAACAAGTCTCCGAGGGATAGATAATCGGGACTTCACCATCCTATATTACTTAATGACCATGTGCGCTTGGGTTACATTATGTTTTTGGAACCATTGTGGAAGACTTTCAGATTGATTGATCGTTTGTATGTTAGGATTCTTATTCCGTTATTCTGTATTTTATGTTTGTTTCTTTTGTTTGTGAAGTTTACAAGTGTTATATGCTCAGTGTATGCCAAATATGAGAAGTCAAGAACCACTTTTGGCTTCTTTTGATCCTAAAATTGGGAGAACCTTTTGAAGGTTAACTATGGAAAATAACCAGCAAGCACAAGGAAACAACCAGGAGAGGGTTCCAGTGCTGAATTTTTCTAGGCCAAACTTAGAGAACGCTTCTAAACAGATCATAAGGCTGTTCATCACTGAAAACTTCAAGTTAAAGGAAGGGATCGTGTTATTGGTCCAAAAAACTTTGCACTATCATGGAAGCTGCATGAGGATCCGAACAGGCATCTGATGACATTCGTGGAGCTGAGTATGAACTTTTACTATCAGAACATGTCAGATGAGTATATTAATATCACGTTGTTTTCATTCTCGTTGATTGGTAAGGCCAAGGAGTGGCTTTAAAATGAGCCAGCAAGTTCCATCACTACTTGGGAGGTTCTTTCCAGCAAATCCATCAATAGGGTCTTCTCTTCAACTAGGATAAAAGAGTTAAGAGGGAAGATCTATGGGTTTGTGCAGAGAGATGGTGAATGTCACCACCCGAACATACACCTTGATTGTAGACACGGGACAAGGGACCCCGGAAGACCCCAAGTCGACCTATGGATCATGTATACAACAAATCTCATTCAAATAAGAAGAATGATAATAATAAAAACATAGCGGAAATATAATTATAGCGTAACATCAGGAAATACTGGACATATACTCACTAAATACTTTTCTGAAAGCCTCTAATACATAAGACGAGTTGATGGGACAACATCCCCATCTAACCCGACCAATACTAAAACATAAATGACATGAAAGTCTATCAAATGGCCCTCGGAACATGAGGACTCACCAATAAGCTGAACGCATAAGCTGAGATGGACTAAGGATGAGGATGAGCCTGAGATCCGGACCTTGTATCATGAAATGATATAGCATAGAAAGTATGCGGTCAGTAGGAGAAGGAAATCATTCTTACATCATAATTTTCCTAATAAAACATAAGTCTCAAGACTTTCAAATCATTCATAAATCATTCATTATCATAATCATAAGTAAACTTTATCGAAACGTAACTTGAGCCAATAACATACACATAAAAATGCATAAGACATGTAGAACAATGGGAGGACTCGTCATAACCGACACCATCATGGTATAACCTTTCCTGATGCCCCACTATCTCGCTCAAGTGGGCAGAGCTGACCCTGGTTTGCCAGGCGAGGGTCGTGCATAAGGCGTGATATCACATTTGAGGGGATCATTATCAATACATCATATCATTTAGAAACCCACGATGGCACGTGGTTATGAGACACAGACGTAGTCCTTTTAACGTCGGGCTGCTCGGTGCTAGACACGGCTCCCAAAACACGCATATAGGCTCATACATAAATCAATAACATCATGCATTAAGATTCATTGGCTAAAATATAACATTTATCATCAGTGATCCCCTTTAGAACATTCTTAGCCAAGAGTCATAGACCCTTTTCATCGGCCAACATCATAAATCGATAAATCATGTAATTCACTTCATAAATCATAAATCATTCTTCATACTCAATTCTTTCAAAATATGCTCATAAACATGAGTAACTTGAATCCATGATCTTCCATCATCAATAAGTTTAAACTATTACATATTCATCGTAAATCATAAATTCGATGAACCTTCATCAAATGGGCATTTTATATTTTAAAAGCTTGAAACATAATTTAAAGAAAATAATAATAAAACCTTCCCATCATTCATAAGTCAATACTGAAAACTTAATTTAATCATACTCATAAAGAGAAATCACATTTTCATGCATTTGGATAAAACCTCATAGACTTGAATTGGAAGATTCATGATTTAAATTAAGATTTGGGCATGGGTGGGGAAGAATTTTACCAATTCTAAACCCTACATACCTGGGGATGGACTAATTTCAAAGTTCCTTGAAAACCCACACATAAATTGATAGAAACTTGGAGGATTTGAGGAAGAACGCTAGAATCACCTTCTACTCCCCTCTTTAACTCTTGCATGCATAAATAAGGCTTCACATGGACTAATCCCTCCTTAAAAGACCCTATTTCGACCTTAAAAAGATATAGTTTAGACCTTAGGAGTTTAGGAAATTACTAGAAGACCCTTACTAATTCACAGAAAATAACTGCCAGGTTACACTAATGGATGACCTTATGACTCGTGAGGACGGGCAACGACTCGTCGTGTCGCCCGTCAAGTATACTACTCCATCCATCATTAAAATCCATAGGCTTGCTCACGACCCACCTCACAAGTCGTTGGCACTGACCACGACTCGTGGGGTTCCATCCGTTAGGTACACTGCCAGACCTCCTATTAAATCCTCAACCTTACCTCACGGTGGACCTGACGACTCGTGGTAGCTGACCACGAGTCGTTCCCACCCCCGTGGGGACCTCAACTCCTCAGCTCAGCCCAACCTTCCCACGAGCCACCTGATGACTCGTCTTGCACTGCTGAAATATTATATATATTTTTCCCCATTTGACGCCCAAGTCTGATCCTTGGGTTCCCGGGGTATAATAGTGAAACCTTGCCTCCGGCTTGGGAATGATACAAGGGCTACTTGAGAGATTTCCCGCACCACATGCAGTTGAAGGATATTATCGGGCACCAGTTTATAGAATGGTTGAAGCTGGAGTCAAAAATATTGCTTGATGCCATCGCATAAGGACAAATGTCCAAATGCTATGATAAGACAGAAGCTTTTTTGAACCTCATGTCAGGGAGGAGTCAAGACTATTAAGACTAAGGTAGAGGATTCACAGCAGCCAAGGTGCCACGAAAGCTCGAAGTAGATGGTGTGGTGGCAATCCGAGTAGATTTAAGTCAGTTGGTGAATGTGATTAGCAAACATGTGACCACAACAACAGGAAGAAAGGTTCAGCAGGTCCACCAGGACCAAACTCCACCACCATCATGTGAGGTATGTAGAGAAGGCCACGCTTATTTAGGTTTTCCACTAAACCTAGAATCTGTATATTTTGTGGGACAACAAGATCACGGTGGAGGTTTTGCAGGTAATACTTGCAACCAGGGGTACACGAACGTAGAAAATCCCTCATAGGGAGGGAATCAAAATTTCCAAAGACCCGAAAACACCTTTCCAAGGCATTAAGGCCAGCATCCTGGCAGTTCACTTGAGGAAATAATGATGTAGTGGATGGTTTAGCCGACTCAGGTGGTGAATTAGATGCAGAAGTCCATCCATGAGCTAGAGAGATAGATGGGGCAATTGGCCCTTCAACATACTAACAGACTGCAAGGGACACTTCCAAGAAACACCGAGAAGAACCCTAAGGAAAATGTGAGTGAAATTTCATTACGCATTGGTAAAGAGCTGGATGAGGTGATCGCCAAAGAAAAATAAGCTGATGATGAGCAGATTATGATGTCTTGATAAGAGGTTGGTGAGTCAATCAATTCAAAGCCAAAGTTGGTAGAAACCAAATCACCCCCTTCATTTCCAAAAAGGTTTAAGAAGCAGAAGGAGGACTCAACCTGCAAAAAATTTCTTGATGTGTTGAAACATGTACATGTTAACTTACCATTGGTGGAGCTTTTGCAGGAAGATCCAAAGTACCCAAGTGTTTGATGAATATTATGGCAAATAAGAGGAGGCTAATAGAGTTTGAAACTGTGGCTCTCAGAAAAGAATGCAGTTCTCAGGTGCAAAAATAATTCCTAAGAAGATGAAAGACCCCAGGAGCTTCACCCTTCCAGTGGTGATTGGAAACAAAGAAGTAGGCTCAACGTTGTGTGACTTGGGTGCAAGAATTAATTTGATACCTGCATCCTTGTTCAGAACCTTGCGCTTAGATGAACCATATTCAACCACAGTGACCTTACAGCTTGTCGACGAGTCTCTTGCTTATCCTGACGGAATCATAGAGGACGTCTTGATTAAGGTTGGACCTTTCCTCTTACAGATGGACTTCATAATCGTAGACTACAAAGCAGATGCAACAGTCCCCTAATTTTGGGAAGATAATTCTTAGCCACCGTAGATGCCATTATAAAGGTGAAGTTGGGCAAAATTTCGATGACTGTGGATAGTCAAGAGGAAGTCTTCAATGAGCTTAGAGCGTCAAGGTGGCCATCATATTATGAGAATTTCATAGTGAAGCCAGCGGTAGATCCCAAAAGGTGTAATCGGGCAGTTGAGTAGAATGTGCCGCATTAGAATTTAGTAAGTTCAACAGATGATCCGAACTACCTCACTCGGATGAAGGAGTGAGAGTGACTTTCATTGTGCCACGACGTTAAATCAGGCGCTGTACAGGAGGCAACCCATGAATATTGTTCCATGACTATAACTAAGGCGCTTGTGGGAGGCAACCCATCTTTCTAACATTTTTGGTGTTGCAGAGATGAACAGGGCTTTGGAGGAAAAAAGAGCGGGGAAAATGAGCTTAAAAAGTTTAATTTTAGTGCAGGATACTTGGCGTGGGACGCCAGGTGTTAACTGCACAATGAAAGAAAAATTTAGAATGGTTCTATGGGTGGCACGCCGCGCTAGCCCTGTGCACGAAGAAAAAATTATTCTATGTGTGTGGCGAGGTGACAAGCACGCCGCACCAGGGTGCTTGTGTCCGAAATGTTTTTGGTTCAATGGGTCAAATTTTACCCAAGGACCATAAAATTACCAAAATCCTATGCCCCACACCTTTATTTTAAACCCCACATTCATCCCCTCTCACTAAAAGTCAAAACAAAAAGTAAATAAAATTCTCTCTCCATATTTTCAGAAAGAGCCATAACTTTCCCTCTCCCATTCTGCATTGTTGTCTTTCCAAAAAGCTTGGTGAAGCTTGTCTCTTCAACTCCAGTAAGTAACTCTCTTCTTTATTGGTTATTAAGAGTGAAAAGAATGCCCCTATTCCCTTCTTCAACGAGTTAAAAACCTAAAATCACCATTGTTGGTGAAAACCTCGAATTTCATAATGTGGCCTTCATGAGCTTTAAATTCTTAAATTCTTCAATGAAAATGTGTTATCCTTTTTGGGTTACTTATTTTTTATTGAATGTAGTGATTTGATGCTGTGGGGATGATGAGGGATGATGATTTGTTCTTCATGAATTTTGTGGGTAGAACATAGATTGTAGAGAGAAAAAGTGCTTTGCTCTTAAAGTCTTGAATGTGAAGAATCTTGAGTTGTTGAAAATTCATGTTAATTTATTATGAATTGTAGTAAATTTAATGTTGGCTATTGAACTAATTGAATGTAGCTACTTCCATGTGTGCGTTACTTGAATGATTAACTAAAGGAGGGAAGGTGTCATGACCAGAACATAAGCCCGGATCGAGACACGGGACAAAGAACCCCGAGAGACTCCAACTCGACCCATGGCATGAACATAACATCTAACTCATTTCAAATAAAACGGAAGATCAACACAATTAACATAGCGGAAGTTTGAACATAACATAACATCTGAATACATACATAAGTCTGAAGCTGAATACATACTTTATCCGAAAGCCTCTAATATTGACGAGTTGATGGGACAAGACCCCAACTAACTCACTATAGTCTGAAAACTGAAAATATGAAACATAACCAATAAGAAGGGCCCTCGAAAGATGAGGACTCACCAACTGAGGCTTAGAAATGCTAACTCCAAAAATCTGACTAGCGGTGGGACTGAGCCTTGATATCGGAGCCTGTATCATAAAATGATACAGCATAGGATATGCAGTTAGTATGTAGAATGTACCAAGTATGCAAGGTAAGTAAAACCGGTAAGTATAATCATAAATCATGCATATTACAAAACATAATCAAAATAATATTTTGAGAGTAGGGCTTGCATGCTATTTTTCTAAAATCATGATTTGAACATAACTGAACATCATAACTGAATCAAATGACTCAAAGTTGAAAACTGATAATCATAAGTAAAACTGAATATTGGGTAAAGCCTATTGAACACATAATATCATGACTGATAGACATGCATAACTGAAAAAATGAGGAAAAATGGGAGACTCTTCATGTAACGGACATTACCACGATAGAGCTTGCGTAGTCCCGACTATCATACTTAAGTGGGCAAATCCGTCCAAAGCTTTGCCAGGGCTAAGGACTCTACCATGATATCGGTATCATGCTGAAGGCCCTTTGGGGATAGGGGAAGCTCACAAGGGAGGTCCCAAAATAATCTGAATATACCTTTATTAGCACGTAGTTCTGAGACAGAGGGTTGACTGACCCTTAGCCTACTCGATGGTAGACGCTACTCCCAAAAACATGTATATTCTCTCCATCATTTTTCAATGAAGCTGAACCACCATCTGGTGACGAAGCTGACTCATAAAATACATACAAAAATCTGAAATCATAAAATGAGGAGTCTTGCCTCAAAACATACCATAAGCTGAAAATAGTGGGAGTCTAGACTCCAAAACCATGTGGTAAGAAAATACATGAAATTTAGATAAATCATGAATCATACTTGATCATATGGTCTTTCCCAATACTTAAACGTGCTTTAAATCAACTTGATTCACTTTGAAAGCATGAACATAGACATGGGTAATTTGGAAACATACTTTTCGCATAAACATCTCATCATGATTAAATTCATATTCCATAGATCTCAACTTTCATTAATTTTCATGGATGGGCATCAGAATTTATAAAACTTGAAATCATAATTGTAATTGAAAACATTGTAAAATATGTCCATTAATCACAATTCAACATTTGAAACATTCTTGGATCATACCCAAGATTGAAACTTAGAGAATTCACACATTGGGTAAAAACCCCATAGATTCATCAATTAGAATTTTCATGAATTGAGAGACGATTGGTCATGGATATGGACAATTACATCTATTCATAATCCTACATTCTTGGAAGGATCTGACTTCAAAACTCCCTTGATTGCCCGATGGAAATTTGGGGAAGAATCTTGAAGAGACTAGGCTTGATCACCCCTTAAACCTCTAAGCTTGCATGCATGAACTGGAATAGGCTTAGAATGACTTAACCCTTCTTAAAACACACTATTCCGAGCTTCAAAACACGCAGTTTAGGACCCTAAGTCTTAGGAATGATGAAAATAGCCTTAATGAAATTTTTGGAAAAACTACACTGCCAATGGCAACAGACGTGGAAACGGGTCATTCCTTGATACCATGACTTATGGTATCCAGCCGTTACTTTATCCAAGACTTTTTAACTTCTCTAAATTTGATTCAATAACTTGACTGAACAGGTCGTTTATCCAAACGATGACCCGTTACTACCTCCCTTTAGCCTGCTAGATTCCAACTTAAGTTTCTAATAACGACTGGTTAGGACGAATCGTTACGAGTCCTAACGACCCCTCGTTTCTGGTCATTACCACCACTGCCCATCTTCAGGAATTCCACCCAACGACCTCTTAGAATGACTCGTTGTTCCCAACAATGAGTCATCCCCAGGACTCGTGCCAGCCTCCTTTGCCCAAGACTATCCACCTAATGGCCCATTCCATCGGTCTGTTACTTCCACCAATGGGTTGTCTTGAGACCCGTTACTTACCGACCTACCCCTGCAGATTCTCACCACGGGAACTACATATAACTAGCGATCCTTAAGAGTTTGTAGCACCACCCTCCAATGAGCGGTGTGCTCCTCCTCGCTCTGATAGTATATGAGAATATCATCTATTAACACAATCACGAAAAAATCCAATTATGGCTTGAACACCATATTCATAAAATCCATAAAAGTTCCAGGAGCATTCATTATTCTAAAAGACGTAACTACAAACTCATAGTGACCATACTGAGTCTTGAAGGCTGTCTTCGGGATGTCACTCTCCCGAACCCTGAGTTGATGGTATTCAGATCTGAGGTCTATATTTGAAAAGCACTTAGCACCTTGAAGCTGGTCAAAAAGATCATCAATCCTGGGAAGAGGATAATGTTCTTGATAGTGACCTTGTTCAATTTCCGATAATCAATACTCATGCAAAGAGAACCATCCTTCTTGCGGACAAAGAGAATTAGTGCACCCCATGGGGATTTGCTAGGTCTAATGAATCCCTTGTCTAAAAGAACTTTCTATTGCTCCTTCATCTCTTTTAGCTCAGTTGGAGCCATTCTGTAAGGAGGAACAAATATAGCCTGCATATCGAGAAGAAAGTTAATACCAAAATCAATCTCCCTCTCAGAAGGGATTCCCGATAGATCATCTGGGAATAGTTCTGGGTACTCACTGATGACTATTCCCGCAAGCGTACGGGTCGTGCAAGTAATATAGTGGATCTTTTAAAGAATCGGAATGTCGAACCCGTAGGGACTGCTCCCATTCCGCTAACTATCCATTTCAAGTGTGATATTAAATACAAAAAATGTTGATTATAGAAGTTTTTGAGGGAGATTAGCTAAGTCTAATTGTGGTCAACAAAATATTTCGAATTCACCTCTAGGAGCAACATACAGTTAAAACCAGGTAATCATGAGCTATTATGAATTGCAATGGGTTAAGTATGAAACTATCAATTGTCGTCTCATATAATTAGAATTGCATGTTCATGGCCTTGTGAGCCTCTAAACACGACAAACTAGCCTCACTGCATCATTGTGAGCGAGGATGCTAATTCTAGTTCGTGGGCAATTAATTACGTTGTGGTTTACGTGGAA
>JACEIK010000466.1:258346-295903 GCA_018107945.1 Datura stramonium | reverse complement strand
AAGGGGGTCAGTGATGATAAATGTTATATCTTAGCCAATGAATTTTTATGCATGATGATAATGATTTATGTATGAGCATATATGCATGTTTTTGGGAGCCCTGTCTAGCACCGAGCAACCCGACGTTCAAAGGACTACGCTGGTGTCTCATAACCACGTGCCACCGTAGCTTCTAATATTATATATATTGTGTTGATACCGATCACCTCAAATGTGATATCACGCCTTATGCACAACCCTCGCTTGGAAAGCCAGGGTCGGCTCTGCCCACTTGAGCGAGACAGTGGGGCATCATGAAAGGCTCTACCATGATGGTATCGGTTATGACGAGTCCTCCCATTGTTCCGCATATTTTATGCATTGTTATATTTATATTATTGTCTCAAGTTATATTATGATAAATTTATTTACGATTATGAATATGATTGATTATGTATGATTTGAAAGCCTTGAGCCTTATTTTTATTATGAAGATTTTGATGAAAGCATTGCTTCCTTCTCCTATGTCTATTTATAAGTTTAATTTACTTTTAAAATGTCCATTTTACTTACCTTGCCTACTTAGTACATTCCACGTACTGACCGCATACTTTCTATGTTGTACCGTATCATGATATAGGGTTCGGATCTTAGGCTCATCCTCATTCATAGTCCATTCCATCCCACAATATCATCTTGTTAGTGATTCCTCATGTTTCGAGGGTCGTTTGATAAACTTTCCCATTGATTATGTTTCAGTATCGCTCGGGTTAGTTAGGGATGTTGTCCCATCAACCCATCTTACGTACTAGAGGCTTTCAGACAAATGAGTAGTATTTAGCTTATGTAAATGTTGGTATTTCCTGATGTTATGTCATGGTTACGTTTTTTAGATGTTTTATGCTTATTATTCCGTTTATTTGAATGAGATTAGTGGGATGCATGTGCCATGGATTGACTTGGGATATCTAGGGGTCCCTTGTCCCGTATCTACAATCCAGGTGTACGTCCGGATCATAACAAACTTGGTATTAGAGCAAAAGGTTTGAAGTGTACTTGGGTGTCCAAAATATGCGTTAGGTAGAGTCTTTTTAATGGGTGTGAAGTGTGGCAAACCTATGCCGAAGAGGCTACTAAATATTTAGGAAATGTTCCCTTCTTTCATGTTCTATGTCGTGCGATGAAAAGCCTTTCCATCCTTCTAATTCGTGCGATTCGCATTTGCAGAATATGGATCCTAGAAGAATGAATGGAAGGAGGAATAGGAATGATCAAGGCCACGGAGATGGCAATGACCATGGGCATCAGTAATGCCCACCTGTCCTGGATCCCTAAGCACCAGAGCCAGCTGCCCACGCTGAGTTTCGGGCGGCGATTCAGATGTTGGCGCAGGCCTTGATCGCTTAGGTCAATCAGCAAGCTACTGCACAGGTTCCACAGAATGGCAATACAGTGGCAGCTCGGATTAGCGACTTCTTGAGGATGAACCCTCCCAAGTTCACGGGATCAAAGGTGGATGAGGATCCACACGAGTTCATTGAAGGGATCTTGAAGGTCTCTCAGGTTATGGGGGTGACGAATGGGGAGTGTATAGACTTGGCCTCATATCAGCTAAAAGAAGTCTCTCATATTTGGTACAAGCAATGGAAAGATAGCAAGGCAGCAGGAGCGGGCCCTATCAGCTAGGATGACTTCCACATGGCCTTTCTTGATAGGTTCTTCCCTCGGGAGATGAGGGAATTAAAAGAAGCTGAGTTTGTTAACCTCAAGCAAGGAAAGATGATAGTGCTGGAGTATTCTCTAGAGTTCACCCAGTTGTCAAAGTACGCCCCAGATTTGGTGATGGATCAGAGGGCGCGAATGAGTCGGTTTGTCCATGGCGTGGTCGGTTATCTAGAAAAGGATTGTAGGACTATCATGCTTCATCAGGATATGGACTTTCCTCATATAGAGTTGTGCGCCCAGCAGATGGAGGTAGCTCATGCGAGGGAGAGGGAGGCAAAGAGAGCTCAGACAAATAGTCGGGGGTTTTCACATCAGAGGTCCGGCGGTGGCTACCGTCCACAGTTTCAGCAGAGTTCACTAGCCCCAGCACCATCATCAGCTAGTGTTCCATCCAAACCTAGGGGTGATCAGAGGAGCAGGGTTTCAAGGTTACAAGATCAGAGGGGCACCCAGTTAGAGTACAACTCTCCAGCCTGCGAGAAGTGCAACAAGAGTCACATCGGGGAGTGCCTTCTCGGTTCAGATACTTGCTTCGGGTGTTGTATACCTGGGAACATGTGCCGAGCATGTCCATATTCCAGATAGGGAGATGATGTGGGTCGAGCACAGACCACCAGGACAGTAGCAACTCCAGCCCGTTCAGCTCCACAGGGAGCATCTACTAGTGGGGGTGGTGGTCAGCGCCAAAACCGATTCTACGCCCTTGCCTCGTGCCAGGAGCAGGAGACTTCACCAGACATGGTCACTGTTATGTTGCGTGTCTTTCATATTGATGTTTATTCCTTGTTAGACCCGGGAGCCACATTATGTTTCGTGACTCCCTATGTTGCTAGTAGCCTTGGGGTTAGTCTCGAGACCTTATTACAACCGTTTTAAGTTTCTACCCCAGTCGGTGATTCAGTTGTAGCTAGGCGGGTATATAGAGGTTTCCCCATTAAGGTGTTGCATAAGGTTACCTTCACAAATTTGGTAGAGTTATCCATGACTGACTTTGACATTATTCTCGATATGGATTGGTTTTTTTTCATGTTATGCTTCGATTGATTGTAGGACCCGTACCATGGACTTTCGTTTACTAGCTGAGTCGGTTTTGGAGTGGAAGGGTAGTTCGGCGGTGCCAGCAGGTTGGTTTATTTCCTATCTTAAGGCTAGGAAGATGATCTCAAAGGGGTGTATGTACCACCTAGTTAGGGTTAAGGATGTGGAGTCCGAGATCCTGACTATTCCGTCAGTTTTTGTGGTGTGCGAATATCCGGAGGTGTTTCTCGAGGATTTGCTAGGTGTTCCTCCGAAAAAGGAAAATTGATTTCAGTATTGATCTATTGCACGATACGCAACCTATTTCTATCACTCCTTACAGGATGGCTCCAGCCGAGCTGAAGGAATTGAAAGATCAGTTAAAGGATTTGTTGGATAAGGGCTACATTAGACCGAGCCAGTCTCCATGGGGTGCACCAATTATATTGGTTCGGAAGAAGGACGGTTCCCTTCACTTGTGTATTCACTATCGGCAGTTGAACAAGGTCACCGGTAAGAACAGGTACCACTTATCCAGGATCGATGATTTGTTTAACTAGCTTCAAGGTTCCAAGTGCTTCTCCAAGATCGATCTTAGGTCCGGGTATCATCAACTTAGAGTTCGGGAGAGTGAAATCCTGAAGACCGCTTTTAGGACTCAGTATGGTCACTACAAATTTGTTGTTGTGTCTTTTGGGCTAACCAATGCTCCTGCAGCTTTTATGGACCTCATGAATAGGGTGTTCAATAAATATTTGGATATGTTCGTGATTGTGTTCATCGATGACATCTTGATATACTCTCGGAGCGAAGAGGAGCATACCACTCATTTGAGGATAGTGCTGCGAACCCTCAAGGATCTTCGGTTGTATGCAACGTTTGGCAACTGTGAATTTTAGCTAAACTCGGTAGCATTTATGGGACTTGTAGTATCAAGTGAATGCTAAAGGGTATATTCCCAAAAGATCGAAGCGATGAAGAATTGGCTTAGACCAGTGAATCCTTAAGAAATTCAGAGTTCCTTGGGCCTAGCAGGTTATTTTCGAAGGTTTATGGAGGGTTTCTCATCTATTGCAGCACCTTTGACTAAGTTGACTCATAAAAAGGTGCATTTCCAATAGTCGGATGCTTGTGAGAAAAGCTTCCAAGAGTTGAAGACCCGACTCACTTCAGCACCAGTGTTGACCTTACCCGATGGATGGCTCAACCCACTTGAGTGTGATAGTTAGGACCATTTAAGCTCTATCGTGGTATGTCGGTAAAGTGACGAGTCTCCCACTCTCTATACTATTCAGATTTGCATATTCATTACTCATGGTGATTACTTTTCACATGCATGTTCTAAAAGCAAGGTTTCACTCATTGTTCAACTTTTATCATAAATTTTATGTTTTAGCTTTGAGTCATTCAAGTCATTCATGATGTTATTAATCTATGCATGGTCATATCGTGATAAGATTTCGATTTCAAAATGAATGCATTTAGCCTTTCTTCTAAGACTTGAAAGCTTATGTTATGACATGAATTGTTTTAAATGATTTACCTTACTTAAGCGGTTTTACTTACCTTGCATACTCGGTACATTCCACGTACTAACCGCATACTTTCTATGTTGTATCATTTCATGATACAAGACCCGGCTTGCAGCTTCAGCCCCGCTCTTAGACAGCTTTCCGCAGTTAGTATCTACTCGAATTGGCGAGTCCTCATCCTTCGAGGACTAGACTATCATTTTCCTTTATGTATTTCCAGTTTCAGTATTGTTGAGTTAGTTGGGGTCTTGTCCCAGCAACTCATCCAGACTAGAGGCTTTTCAGACTTATGTATGTGTTAGCTTTGGATGTCATTCCTATGTGATGTTGAATTAGACTTCTGCTGAGATTATATTGATGCTTTCTTCAGTTTATTGAAAGAGTTAGTTGTATGCTTATTCAATGGGTCGACTTGGGTTCTCTTGGGGTCCCTTGTCCCGTGTCTATGATCCGGGCCCCCATTCGGGTCATTACACATTGTTATATCCAGGGGATACATTGTCTTTCGTGACTCCTTATGTTGTTGTTAGTTTTAGAGTCAGTTTTGAAATCCTATCAGAACCCTTCTCAGTCTCTACTATCGTTGGTGAGTTAATTTTAGCTCAATGGGTAAACAAAAATTAACTTGTCACGATTCTTCAGAAAGTAGCCTCAACCGACTTAGTGTAGTTAGATATGAACGATTTTGATGTTATATTTTCTATGGATTGGTTGCATTCTTGTTATGATTTAGTAAATTATATAACCCATATAGTAGAGTTCTTAGTTTTTGGGTGAACCAGTCCTAGAGTGAAAGGGTAGTTCAGTTGTGCCTGTAGGTCGCTTTGTTTCTTATATCAAAGCCAGGAAGATGACCCTAACGTTTGTGTATAACATATAATTCAGGTTAAGGATTCTACGTCTGAGACCTCGACTCTTCAGTCAATTTATGTTGTGTGTGAGTACCCGGAGGTGTTCCCAGATGATCTACTAGGAATCTCTCCTGAGCGGGAGATTGACTTTAGTATCGATCTTCTCCCAGATATGCAGCCAATATTTCATTTCTCCCTATAGGATAGCTCCACCTGAGTTAAAAGAGTTGAAAGAATTGTTGAAGGATTTCCTAGATAAGGGTTTCATCAGGCCTATTAAGTCCCCATGGGGTGCTCTAGTTCTCTTTGTTCAGAAGAAGGAAGGTTCCCTTAGGATATGTGTTGATTATCGACAGTCGAAAAAATTTAAAATGAAGAATAAGTATCCCCTCCCTAGGATTGATGACCTGTTTGACCAACTTCAAGGTGCAAAATTCTTTTCTTGGACCTCAGATCCGGCTATCCCAGCTTAAAGTTAGAGAGTGTAACATTGCGAACACAACCTTCAGGACTCGGCATGGTCACTATGAGTTCGTACTTATGTCTTTTGGACTAACAAATGCTCCTACAACTTTTATGGACTTAATGAACAGAGTCTTCAAGTAGTATTTTGATAAGTTCCTTATCATTTTCATAGATAATATTCTCATATACTCTCGGAGTGAGGAGGAGCATGCTGCTCATTTAAGGATTGTGTTGCAGACTCTCAAGGATCACCAGTTGTTTGCTAAATTAAGCAAGTGTTTGTTTTTTCTAAACTCGATAGCATTCTTAGGTCATGTGGTGTCTAGTGAGGGTGTGCAGGTGGACTCTCAAAATATAGAAGCTGTGAAGAACTGGCCTTGACCTGTTAGTCCTACATATATTAGGAGCTTCTTGGGTTTGGCTGGCTACTACAAGAGATTCTTAGAGGGATTTTCATCCATTGTAGCACCGTTGAATAAGCTGGCTCAGAAGAAGGTCAAATTTCATTGTTAGATGCTTGTGAGAAGAGTTTTCAAGAGTTAAATACTTGACTAACTTAAGCCCCACTATTGACCTTATTGAAGGGCATGGATGATTTTGTTGTGTATTCTGACACCTCTAGGGTTGGTCTTGGTGCTGATGCAACATGGTAAAGTTATTGTTTATGCCTCTAGATAGCTTAAGAATCATGAAAAGAATTATTCAATGCATCACTTAGAGTTGGTAGCTGTGGTATTTGCTTTGAAGATTTAGAGGCACTATTTTTATGTGGTGCATGTGGATGTGTTCATGGACTACAAGAGCCTTCAATATGTGTTCACTCAGAAGGACCTAAATTTGCAGTAAAGGAGATGGCTAGAGCTTCTTAAGGACTATAACATGAGTGTCCTTTATCATCCAGCAAGGCCAATGTAGTGGAAGATGCTCTTAGTAGGTTGTCTATGGAGAGTGTGTCTCATGTTGAAGATGGGAGAAAGGAGTTGGTGAAGGATGCCCATAGGCTTGCCCGTTTAGGAGTTCTCCTTATAGATCAATAGGATGGTGGTAATATTGTTCAGAATGGGTCAAAATTTTCATTGGTGACAGAAGTCAAAGCTTGACAAGATGAGGATCCTATCCTAGTGAAGTTGAAGGAAGTAGTCTGAAATAAGAAAGTGGAGGTTTTCTCCTAAGGGGAAGATGGTGTACTCTGATATCATGGCCGATTGTGTATGACGTCTATAGATGACTTGAGAGAGCGGATGTTGAGCAAGGCTCATGGCTCTCGGTACTCTATCCATTTAGGTGTCACCAAGATGTACAGTGACCTATGAGAAGTCTATTGGTGGAATGACATGAAAGAGGACATAGTGAAGTTTATGGCTAAGTGTCCGAATTACCAACAGGTGAAGGTTGAGCATCAGAGACCTAGAGGAGTGATTCAAGATATTTTCATTCCTACTTAGAAGTGGGAAGATATCAATATGGATTTCATTACATGCTTGCCTGGTACACGCCGACAGTATGACTCTATATGGGTGATTATGAACAGGTTGACCAAATTAGCCTATTTCTTATAGGTCAAAACTACCAATTTATCTGAATATTTTGCTAGATTATACATTTAGGAGTTGGTTCAATTACATGGTGTTCCTTTGTCCATCATCTCAAATAGGGGTACTTAGTTCACCTCTCAATTTTGGAGATCGTTTCAGAGGGGTCTTGGTACTCAGGTGAAGCTTACCATAACTTTTCAGCCGCAGCCAAATGGTTAGGTCGAGTGGACCATTCAGACTATTGAGGAAATGTTGAGAGAGTGTGTTATTAATTTTAAGGGTAGCTGGGATGATCAATTGCCTCTTATCGGGTATGCCTATAATAACATTTATCACTCCAATATTCAGATGGCTCTATTTGAGGCTCTTTATGGGTGGTGGTGTAGATCACCTATTAGATGGTTTGATGTAGGTGAGGCCGCATTGTTAGGGACATTCAGTTCATGAGGCTATGGAGAAAGTTCAGCTTATTAGAGAGAAGTTGAAAATAGCTCAGAGTCATTAGAAATCCTTTACGAATGTTAGGCGAAGAGAGCTTCAGTTTGAAGTTAATTATTGAGGGAGTTATGAGATTTGGTAAGAAAAGGAAGCTTAGTCCCTAAATGTTGGTCCTTATAGGATTCTGAGGGGAGTTGGAGCTACTAGTAGAGTTAGCTTCGGTGCATCCGGTCTTCCATGTATCTCTAGTGAAAAAGTGCATTGACTATCTAGCATTAGTTGATCTGATAGAAAGCATTGGTGTGAAGGATAGCGTTACCTATGAGTAAGTTTTGGTTGAGATCCTTGATTGTCAGGTTCAGAAGTTGAGGAACAAGGAAGTAGCTTCAGTGAAGGTTTTGGGGAGAAAATAGTTTGTTGTGGGAGTTACGTGGAAGTTGAAGCAGATATGATAGCTAGATACCCATATCTTTTTCCTTTCGGCTCAGTTCCAACATGAGCTACCAATTTCCTTCTTAGTACTCTATTCAGTTTCATGTCAAGTTCATCTCTCTATATTTCATTCATGTCATTACATGCATGTATGTTTCATGAATTCAGTTCAGTCATGCGTATCAGTCCGGAGTCAGTCACTCCGTTTGTTTTTAGCTTTGGTTGTTCAATTCTGGGATTTCAGTTATTTCACCAGCCTTCTAGTATTCTTAATCAACTTTCGAGGATGAATGTTCCCAAGGGATAGATAATCTAACTCCTCAAAAGTCTCTAATATCAAACCCAAGGGTTGAAATGGAGAAAACAGGAAAATTTGCACTTGGTCACAAGACGAGTCATCCAGTGACTCGTCAAGTGACCTAACAGGTCGTTGAGTGACTGATTGGGTGATGACAAGTTGGAGAAAATATTATTTTTAGGAAGCCATAATGGATGGGGTAACGAGTCATTAGCGTGAAGGGACTTGTTAGGTGTGATGGGTGATTGAGAAACTCAAGATTCAGAGGGTCAGGACGAGTGGTGAAGTGATCCGTTAAGTGTAACGAAGAATCATTAAGTGGAGGCATCAAATAAAGATTAGAAAGTTGGAAATTCTGGCAAGTGGTGACGGGAGGACTTAACGAGCCGTCAAGTTACTTAATGAGTCGTTAGGTCATTAATTGGGACTGACATTGGCCTTTTTGCAATCGGATCATTAAAGGTGTTTTTGTAATTTCTTTGTCCCTAACTTATAAAGTAAGTCGTTTTAAGCATAATAAAAAGGGTTTGAATCATCTTAAGCCCTCATTCTTCTCCTAACACTCTCATTAGAATATCAATCTCTCAAATGAAGCAAGGATTCCCCATCTTCATCCTTCTCAATTTCTCTTGGGTATCAAACCTTAGCAAGAATTCCAGTAAACCCAGGTATGTAGGGCCAAGAATGAGGGATTTCTTCAACCCTCATGCCCAATTTTTTTTTATCTAACTCATGAATTCAAGTATCCAATCAAGATTATTAAGAATTCTAGGGTTTAACCTAATTTCATGCAATTATCCATGACATTTCTATGGATTCAATTTCCTGAGGTTTTAATTAATGATTTAAGTCCATTGGGGTAGATTTTTCTATCAATGTACTTACTAATTCATGATTTCAAGCTTTATAAAATTATGCGCTATTATGCATGATTTATGAACTTCACGGTTATGAACTTATGATTCAAGTCTCTTAACATTCAAACTATGGATTATGATTACGATGCATGTTTTCTACTAGAATTCCTCATGAATCTATTATTTACTAGATAGGGTGATTTTACCGCATTATGCATTATTTTCACAAAATTCAAGTCTATGTATTATGGCCTATCAACTACACTATTTTCATGGCTAGCTCACGTATGTTGATATGCTATAAATCTCTTGATATAAACTAGCCATGTAAACCAATGTTTCATGATTATGATATGAGGCACTATATATGTTTTATGATTAGTATTTAACACTAAGTAAGCTAGGGTTCCAGCATATCCAGGTCTTAAAACTATGTGCCAATGGAGCCATGATAGAGACCTCCACAAGAGTGTCTCCCTTGCCTAAATGTGTCATCAAGAGTGATATTATTCCTTCTCATTGTCTTACCCTTGGCAAGGTATGGACACCCTCCCGGCTAGGGTTATATAGGTCGGTTTCCATGTATGCTCATGTGGGGTATATCAGTTGTAAGAATCTCCCATTGTTGCATAATTTCTGTATATTATTATGTCCATGCCTTATGAAATTATGACTTATCGAATTTTTTCTCAAAACATGCTTTATAGGATTTTACTTGTGAAATTAGTCATATTCAACTTTATGTTATAGTCTTGGAAATTTTGAGATCTCATGTTTGGTTTATGATCGACAACTTACGTTTTATATTATCTTACTCTCATGACCTCTTTGTACTATTTTACTATCATGTTTTACTTTCTCTACATACTTAGTACATTTAATGTACTTATTGCACGATCTATGCTATATCATCTCATGGTATAGGTTCGGATGATCATTCTCAGTCCTACTGTTAGCTCGCCCTGCCCAGACTAGTTCAACCCCCTGTCTTGATGAATCCTCATCAATCAAGGACATTTATTAGTTTTTATTTTCATATCTTGTTTTAGTTTCAGACTTAGCGAGCTAGTTGGGGGTGTTGTCCCATCAGTTCATCTTATAACTAAAGGCTTTTCAGACAGACATGTAGTAGTTGTCTCAACATTGTGATAATGTCACTCTTACTTATGCTTTATGTTAGGCAGATTTCGGCTTATCCAAGCTTATGGTTTAAATTCTGCTTTACTTCATGCTCTTGAGTTTCTATGTATGTGCCATGGGTTAGCTTAGGGCCATTCGTGGTTCTAGGTCCTGTGTCTCGGTGTGGGGTCTCAGCTCAGGTTGTAACAAAGTTACTATGGACCTCATCACTTGCTTACCAAAGTATGAAGGATATGGAATAATAATGATCTTGGTGTATAGGTTTTCAAAGTATGCTAGCTTCATTCCAGCCACATCAGGCTACACCATTAAAAAGGCTACCAAATTATTCTTCAAGATTGTGATGAAGTATTTGGGCATTCCAAGGCACATCATTAGCGATCGAGACCCGCATTTTACCAAAAATGTTTAGAGAGAGATGTTCGATATGTTTGCCCGAAGCTACATTTCTCTACTAGTTTTAACCCACAACAGTTAAGCAGATGAAATGGGTCAATGCCTTGTTGGAATTCTACTTGAGGTACTTTGTGAGTTCACATCAAAAGGATTGGGCGGGGCTCCCAGACATAGTGTATTTCTTATATAACTTGTAGTGGAGCGAGTCTACCAGGACAATACCATTCAAGTTAGCCACTGGCCAACAACCACAAACTCCACATTCACTACCGGCCGTTTTCGAGGGCAAGAGTTTGGGGGATTAAAACATGGCTAAGGGGTTTGAGGAGCAGCTGGACACTGCTAAGTCCTACTTGGACAACAAAGAAATGAATATGATGAAATTTTGTAACACCTCAAAAGTTCCCTAGACTATATTCAGGATTTGAAGTATGTTCAGTAGAAAAAGACTTGAAATTTTCTCTCAGAACGACTGAAGGTATGAGTCATAGTTAGGAGGTACGGGTTGTAGAAAGACCTATGGTTCAGTTCAAAGGTTTTTCCCCAGACCATGAGTCCACACTATGGGTCATAGTTTAGTGGTACAACTCATGGTATGGAGAGTCGTAGTATGTGTTTGAGGTTATTAGGTGCTGGACCTAAAAGTGGTTGTACGACTCATAGTATGGAATCACGAGTCATGGTAGAAGTCGTGGAAATAATCAGAGAGTTGGTGAAAATGGAATGTCTAGTTACGGGAGGAACCCATGAGTCGTAGGTAGATTGTACAACTCGTGGTACGAGTTGTATGACTAGAAGTGAGCATTTTTCCTGTAAAATCATTAAGGGTATTTTCATAAATTCTAGGCTCCTAAGTCCTAAACTACGTCATTTTAATCCCTAAAAGGAGTGTTTTAAGAAGGTTTAACTTATATCAAGTCATTAGGCTTTCCCATGTATGCAAAGCTTTGAATTCTCTTGGAAGATCAATCTAGAAATCCCTTTAATTCTTCCATAATTTTCTTGGACGTTCAAGGACAAGTTGAAAATCAGTTTACCCAAGTATGTAGAGCTATGAATGAGAGTTTTCTTTCACTCTCATGGCAAAATTTCTCCTCAAGTTCAAGAATTCAAGTTCAAATTCAAGTATATGATCTTATATGTCTATTGGTAAATTCCCCTAAAGTTCGAAAGTATGTTTTAAGATTTATGGGCAGATTTTATATACAAATTGGTTATAAATTCATGATTTCAAGTTTTAGAAATTATGCTCTACTATGAAAGTTTTATGACAAGTCAAGTTTATGATTCATGATTTCAAGCTTGATGAGATATCTAGAACGAATGAATGTTTACAAACTATTCATGTATGAATCTATGATTTTAACTTATGAAGTCTATTTAAAGTATGCATGATTTTATGATTTGGGCATGCCCCCCATAGGTTAAGAATGTTTTCATGATTTAGCTCAATTTTATAAAATCAGCTTACCATATGGTTTGGAGTCAATACTCCCACATTCAGCTAATGGTATGTTTGGAGCAAGGACTCCGATATATTCAGATTTCAGACTATGCATGTAATTATGATTTCATCTTCACTGAGAAACGATGGGAGTGATGAGATGGTAATTTACCAACTCATTATGATCTTAAGCATGAGCTTTAGCTTAGTTTTGAATTCATTTTGATGAATTTTAATACCTTTTTGCCTTTTTGTGTATAGATATCTGATTTGTAGGAAAGAGCAAGAAAGGAAGCAAAAAAAGGGAATCAAGTGAAAATCGGTGCTTCACTAGAGAATACTGGCAAAACACCAGAAAAACGCCGAAGATCACTGCCCTGGCGAACTAAAGCGACCGGCTACTCGCTGGTTTAATCACCTACCAATGTCTGAGAGTGCTTGATCACAGAGAAAGAAATTGGTGGAGCACGATTGGAGACTAGCGAGTCACTGGAGGAAATGCCAAAGGACACTGGAATTCACTGTAGGAGCATCCAATTATAGCCAGAGGTTCGCGGAATGTGACCAGTGCACTAGATTGCCTGAACAGAGGTAAATGTGTCCAATACTAAAAAAGAGAGTCTTGGGTACCCTACTTTTGGATATATTCTAGAGAGAAGTACTCTGTACCTATCAGATTTTAACTTTTGGCTTTTTTAGAACATTCTTTTTGTAGAAGAAGAAAGTAGAATTCTATTGGTGGAAATTGTAAAGGATTATTTTTCTTTTTCTTCCTCTTCCTCTATAGCAAGGTATTACCATTGCTGAACACTTATTGCTGAATTTGATTTTGCTACTCTTATTATTGAAATCAATGTGTTTATTGGTAAATATGGTTCTAAATTTCTTATCTATGATTAACTAAATGATTAACTAGAGCTGTGTGGTGATGAATGCTTAATTAGATTGGGTATTGATTGATTCATCTCAATATTGTTTAATTAGTATAAATCTGTTAAGTTTTCTCCAATTTATAATTGAAGATCCACTATTGCAGATGTGGGTGTATTTGTTATTACTTGATTTTTTCTTGAAAGAGAAGAATTGAGTATTGGGAGAGAATTTAATGGTGGACATGAAAGTGATGTTGTGGAATTGGGCTAGAAATAGTCAACACCACATTCTCACTCCTAATTAATAGCTAATAGCTAGAGATTAGTACAGGTATTAATCCAAATTTGATTAGATTGATTTAATTGTGTCTACTGGTTTCAAAGAACTCTAGCAACAGGCATTTATGAGGTTGTAAAAGATCAAATGCCCACCTGCCCAAGGTTATTTACACAACTTGAACTTATGATATGATCTAACATGACCTTATTTAATTAGCAAATCATCTACACCACACCTCTAGTCCTTCTCATTATTGTTGACAACTTTGGTTAATTTTGCTATCTTAATCAGCTGAATTAGAATTCATACCGTGTTGTTAGCCTCAAATCTCCGCCAGAATGTTTATTTCTTTGTTATTTTCGAGTGGTGCAAACTATATTGATGTTCCCAAACACACGTGCATATCATTTTCTAGTCTCTATGGGATTCGACCTCGACAATCATCGGGATATTTATTTTGATATAACGACCGTTTATGCTCTTTTGTAAAAAAGAGTATATTTTGGATGTTATAAAAAATGGAGCCGTTGTCGGGGACTAGCACTTGATAATCTTGTGTTGATTGTTAATTTGAATTAATCTTTCATCGTAGGTGTTGACATTAATTTTATTGTGCTTGTTTGGGTAAAGTCATATGGGTCATCACTCATAAGCAAGGGATAACTCAGTTGAGGGTAATATGGAGCATGAGGAAGATAATCCAGTGATGCCCAAAGTTGCAGGAGCCATTCGCCTATTGCCTATGTTAGGGAATGTCGTGTTCCATGTTACAAGTACAATTGTACATATGCTATAGATGAAAGGACTATTTCGAGCAAACCATGTGAGGATGCAAATTTCCATTTGAGGAATTTCTTAGAGATCTGCAAGACTTTCAACATAACTAATACAAGTTAAGAGTCTATCAGGTTGAGGCTCTTTCCATTTTCCCTAATAGGAGAGGCGACCATGTGGTTGGAGGAACTCCCTTTTGGCTGCATTACATCATGGCAAGAATTGACTGAAGCATTCTTGGATCGTTTCTTCCCTCCATCAAAATTGCTACAGCTTAGGGATGATATTAACAACTTTAGACAAGATCAAGGAGAACCGTTGCATGAAGCATGGTTAAGGTTCAAAAAGAAGGTTTCCCTTTTCCCTAACCATGGTCTCCCAGATGGAGTGCTCCTTCAAAGTTTTTTATCGAGCCCTAAAGTCCATTAACAAGTCCGTTGCTAATAATTTAGCTGGAGGACCAATCATGGATAAGACATATGGATTAGCTAAGGCCCTCTTGGACAGAATGACAAAGAGAAAGCGGGCATGGATACGAGAGAGACTAACGTATCGACGGATGACATTGGCAGCTGAGTTGCAGAAAAGAGATGAAGAGCAAGATGAAAAACTCTCTAAAATGATGACGCAGCTAGAACTAAGGACTAAAAAATATGGGGGAAGGGCCCAAGGTTGTGAATGTTGTAGGTATGCAAGGTCCATTGCACTTTGAAGGAGAATCATCACCATCGAGGTACGATGAGGATTTCCAATACATGGGAAATAATATGGGGCATTCTCGACCCAGGTTTCAAAGGACTAATCAAGGTTCTTGGCACCCAAGGGAAGAGAACCAAGGTTGGAGAAACAGCGACGCACAAGGATGGCCCAAAAGAAATGAAAGACGGGGCACAAGAGAGAAAAATTGAGAGGGATACCATTATCACCAGAGTTCAAACCCATATGTTTCCTCTCCTAAATATGAGAATTCCCAAAATCATCCAGGCGTGAGAAATGTAGGTAGCTCAAAATTTTAAGAGATGTTATCCTCAAGAAAGTGGAATCAACCGAAAATGGGGTCAAGAAATTGAAAGGGGAGGTATCGAACCTTGCCTAGATGGTGAGCTCCAATTAAAAATCCATTAAGCATTTGGAATCTCAAATGAACCACTTGTCCACTTAAATGAACCCACAAATGAAGGGAACACTCCCCAAGTAATACAATGCCAAACCCGAAGAAAGATAGTCAATGCATGGGTATTGTTATGAGGAGTGGTAAACTGGTTGGAGATGCCAGAGTGAAACCTAAGGAGGTTGTTGCTCCTAAATAAAATGATGAAAATGAATCTGATGAGGTGCCAAAAGTACAAAGTAGTGGTGAAAAGAATGAAGATGAAAGTGAGGGATAGGATGACGAAGCGTCGTCACATGTTAATGAGGGAGAGGCAGGCATGAAGGCCTCAAATGATTAAGAACTTGAACCAAGAGCTCCACCCCCTTATACGTAAAGGTTAGCAAATAAAAATAAGGATGATCAGTTCAACAAATTCATCATCATGTTCAATAAACTATCCATTAATATACCATTGGTGGATGCCCTACTTCAAATGCCCGGATATGCAAAATGCATAATGAAGCTATTGAAAGAGAAAAAGGTAATAGATGTTTGCACCGAGGAGACAACGCATCACTGTAGTGTGATGATGATGAGCAATCTCGCCCCAAAGAAAGAAGATCCAGGAGCCTTTACGATTCCTTGCACTATCGGGTTATATGTTTTTAAGAAATCCCTTTGCAATTTTTGCACAAGCATAAATCTAATGCCTCTTATCAATTTCAAGAAATTGGAGCTCGAGAACACCAAACCCACATCAATGAGGCTATTAATGGCTGACCGCTCCATAAAGAAACCCATGGTTGTGCTAGAGGATGTATTGGTAAGGGTGGATAAATTCATTCTACTAGATGATTTTGTGGTGCTTGATTTTGAAATGGACTTAGAAGTGCCAATCATTCTGGGGAGACCATTGATCCCACGGGTCGAGCGTTGGAAGATGTAGAGCTAGGTGAGCGCAAGCTCCGAGTTGGAAGTGAAGAGGTCACCTTTAAGGTGTGCCCATCAGATGAAACTCCAAATGAATGCAAAGTGATCAGAATGTTGCATGAGGAGAAGGAGGAGAGTGGAGTGGAGATGAAAGAGGTTGAGTCGTAGGATGATCCTTCAAAGAAAGATGGCAAAATAGGAAATAAGCCAGGCCACGACGTTAACTAAGGCGCTCCTTGGGAGGGAACCCAAGTGTTTTATTTTGATTGTCTTATGTCATTGTTGCTTTTGATTTTTGTAGGGGTAATGAGGTGAGAAGAAAGGAGAGAAAGTGCACGACCCGAGTTAACACCCTGGCCGCAACACGGGACAAGGAACCCCGAGAGGCTTCAAGTCGGCCCATGGCATTATCATAGCATACATTTCACATGGAAAACATCTAATAACATCAACAAGCGGAAGAAGTAAAAGAATCTAATGTGAACCATAAAGACCATTTAACCATACTTAGATACAACACTGAATTTGTCTAAACATGTCCGAAAGCGTTCTATTAAAACGATGAGTTGCTGGGACAAGCCCCCAGCTACCTCCTAAAGTATGGAAACTAAAACAATAAGAAAATATGAACATAATCACGTCCTCGTAGGATGAGGGCGCACCAAGAGCTGCTGAATAGGAATGAAGCGTATCTAACCATGAGGCAGAGTCTAGAAACCTGAATCTATATCATAAAACGATATAACACAAAAGGTGTGAGGTCAGTTCTTGGAATATACTGAGCATGCGAGATAACATAACAATTAAATAAAACAAATATACGATAAGGATTTAATCAAATACATCAACATAACTACCTCATCATGCTATTCACACGCTTTATGATTCATGTACACGGATATACATGGAAATTCTTTTTGAATCTAATTTGTATAACATCTTAGAACTCATGCATAAGGGTCAAACTCTGGACATATAATAAGTGCCAAATCTGAAATTAGTAGCACATCCTACACTGAATCATTACTGATAACTGATACTAATCGTCACCTTATTAAGCCATTATAATCTGAAAGCTGGGTCATGCAAGAATGGATCATACTGATATCATCATTAAGGGAGTCTCTCTCTACTATGGAGGATCCTGACTATATTCAAGAGTCACTCTCTACTATGGAGGATCCCGACTGATACTAGGGAGTCACTCTCTACTATTGAGGATCCCGACTGATACTAGGGAGTCACTCTCTACTATTGAGGATCCCGACTGATACTAGGGAGTCACTCTATACTATTGAGGATCCCGACTGATGCTAGGAGTCACTCTCTACTATTGAGGATCTCAACTTATATTAGGGAGTCACTCTCTACTATTGAGGATCCCGACTGATACTAGAATTTGAGAGGTACTGGTCTAACATTATATATATCTGGTCTTCAGTACTGCAGCTAGTCAGAAACATGAACATCCTCTCCTTTCTTCATACACCATACATTTCGAAAGGACTGGGGGCTAATTTCTTCTAGCAACAAGAAAAACGTTCGGGAACTATCATTCTCATGCTTTATCATCATAACCCTTATTATCATGGAGCCATACTAGCATTTTTTCATAGATCCAACATTAATGAGCATCTTTGGTTTCACATCAAGCATACACTTTCTCATTGTTAAATTCCTGCTTCATATCAATCCGCATGTATCATAGAGACATTCATGACCCATACAATCAACTCATACTTTAACGGGCATACATTTATTCATATAATCTAGATTTACAGGAAGCTATGTGCTTACTCATATTTCAGCATGTACAACAAAATCATATGGGAAGTGTGCATCTTTAGTTCATAAGACCCATTTCACGATTTGTTGTAATTCATGAGAAGAATGAATTAGATAAGCCATTATCATAAATTTACTTCTTACCCTATTAATCCCATCAAGACATAGGGACATGCATCTTTTACTTTCAATTATTCAAGTCCATGAAGTCTAGTTTAATCTTATCACATCTATCATTGACATATTCAAATTTTCATGGGTAATCATATAATCATCACATATTAAACATGGATGCATGGGATTTGTGATAATTGAATGAACAATGATAAAATTTTATTTAAAACTCTTGTCATTCATGAAGAATACTTCATAACTCCACACATTTCATCAACCAACACATAATTCAAGATAACCCAATCATTTTACCCCGTACCTATCTCATAGTCATGACGAATCTTGAAATTTAAAGAGTTTTAGGAGGATTCACCATTAATTTAAAACCCTAGGTCATGAATCTTTTAGAATAGTAGAAATTGGGCATTTTAAATGAAAACATTATGGGGAAACAGGATGGAAGAGTATCCTTTTTGAAAAACCCGCATACCTGGTAGAGAAAGCCAGCTCGAAAATTCCCTTGAAGATTGATGAACACCTTGGTGAAGTTCTTGAATCTTGAGAGGAGAGGAAGAAGAAGAGATTGATAGATATCTTGAGAGAATGAGGGTTTGAACTTGTAGAAAACCCTTAAAAAAGTCCCAAACAATACACAAAATGACGTAGTTTAAAAGTTAAAAGCATAGGAGTTTACAAATATGACCCTGAAGAAAACTGGAAATTTCCCCGAATCTGGAGTCACAACTCACTTAACGAGTCATCTTCCCATCCCACGACTCGTCATCTCGCCCGTTAAGCACATTGGAAAATCCACACAGTTTTATCATCATTCAAACCACGACAAACGTAACGAGTCATTACTCCACCCAATGACTCGTTAGACCTATTCCTCAAGTGCACTCGAAGACTACTTCACGACTTCAACCCTTCACATCTAACGACGGGCATGACGATTCATTCCTACACTTAACGACTCATCACATCCTTTATTCAACTACACTAACTTCTCACTTGATTAATTACCCAACGACCAACCTAACGAATCGTTGCCAGGCAAGACGATTCGTCAGGTCGTACATGGCCACCGGCTTGCCATCCCCTCCCTACAGTTCATCACGGGTCAAACCACGACCTGTTAGGTCTCCTAACGAGTCGTTCCCTGACTTGTTATAAGGCAAATTTCTGCTGACTTTTCTTCTGAGCTTCTTCTAACTCCGTGGTCTGATCTCTAAGACTTCCAGGGTGTTAAAATATCTCCCCCTTGCCCTTGAATGTTGGATGAACACACCGAGAAGATAGAGAAGAAACCTATATTAAAATACCAATTAATCACAACTAAATATCAATGGAGTATCTAACTCTGGACCAACCCTATGCTCCAAATTTGAATATCCACATCTAATATGCATACCATGGCACAAGGGAAATCGAAGAACATGAGAAAAACATAGAAATAAATAGAACACTCAAAAGAAAATCCTTTCCCCTTTTTATCTGGCACCGAACTGATACAGATTGATCCTTCGTTCTCGATTCGCTTCTTGATACTAAGCTGACATTCATGATGCCTAATCTAACTGGGGGTAGAGAATTCATGAGCAATGTTATTTCTGACATCTAAAACATAGCACATACATGAGATAAGTCGACTCTACTGAGTAATTAAACAGCTTCTAAAGACAGAGTTTGAGATGACCATACTGGAACACATAAATTAACACACATAACTGATTCATAACATGAAAATGAGCTTAAAGAACTTATAGAGCAAGATTGATATCACTGTCTGAAGCAGTTACTTCTAAACCTCGGGGAATCGGCATATAGGAATGGGCATCTCTTTAACTTAAATCAAACACAAGGGAATTTATCTGAAACTTGAGGAGATTGATATACTGTAACTGCTAAGTCCGAAACCTCTTTATGAGCATTCTCAAGGATTGACTTACTATGCATACTCACTATCTCCCCCTTAGCTTATAGTCATCCTTCTAAGACTCCCGAATCTTCCTTATGGTCAGGTGAATTTATAGACTCCCAGCCTCTTTTCTACCGCTAACCTCCACTACAAGCCTCACATTAACATTTGTTCACATTACACATCGACAATCTCTTCTTTCAATTACAACAGGGCTTTTTATTCAATATTGGGCTGACATGATATACGGAATAATACAGAATTTACAACATACCTGTGGCCACTACTGGCGACTTGCCTTTATCTCGGTGTGCTGTTCTAGCATTAGAGCGATCTTGATGATATCCGCCATCTGGGCTAGGTACTACATCCAGCTGAAATGAGAGAGCTATGGGGGCCACTAAAGAAACGGCCGAGGACCTACTCTCGCCTCGCTTTGTTGCTACACAATCTCAGTGATTATGGCCCGACTGGCCGCACCAGAAATAAATATCCAACCCAGCCATACACTCTCCCAAGTGGTGCTTCCCACAGCTGGCACACATGAGATACGTGATCCCATTTACTTTAGGTCCGTATAGGGCACTGGCTGTTGAAAATGTTGGGGCTGCCGACCTTTGTTGAGAAAATGGGCGGTGTCCACCACTCGTCCCTGACGAAGAGGACCCTGAATTTCCTCTTCTGGCCCTCTTGGCCTCTCTCTCCTTTTTCTTTACTTGCTCTGCCTCCATTTGTTTCGCAAATATCACCAAATATGAGAAGTCAATATCCCTGTGCAACATGGCAGTCCTGCACTCTTTAATCAAGGAGTCTGATACTCCATTCATGAACCAGCTCACTCGGGCCCTCTGGTCCACTACCATCTCTAGGGAATACTTGGATAGCCGGGTAAATTCCAATGCATACTTTTGTACTGTCATGTCATTCTATTTAATGTTGATGAATTATGTCGCCTTATCCTCTCTTAACTCTTTAGGAAAAAACCTATCCATGAATGCGGTTTTAAATTAATCCCAACTCACGGGGTCTACTCAAATCCCTCGACTGTCTCTCTACTAATAAATCAAAATGTAAGTAACTCCTTTTAGTTGGTAGGAGGCTAAGTCTGCGCTTTCAATTCCCATCACGCCCATGATGTGGGTGTATTCTGAATCTCTTCCAAGAACTCATATGGGTCCTCTTCTACCTTGACCCCAAAAACTTGGGTGGATTTATTCAGAGAAAATCTCTCACCCTTTTTGCTGCCACATTTCCATTCTGGGAAATACGGGCCATTATTTTCTGGTTAATCTGGGCGGTTATGGCCTGTGCCAATATGTTAACAGTTGCTCGGAACTCGGCATGGGTAACATGGTCGCCCCTCGGGTTTTTCGGGGCTGGTGGTGCCTGCTGGCGATCATTACCATTTCTCCTTCCATTTCCTCGTCTAGGAGGCATTATCTGCGAGCACGTAAAGCACGAGTCATAGGGAGGAAATGTTTAGAGCTTCATATTCAACGCACGATAAGAATCATGAAGAAAGGGAACATTCCTAGAACGTCTCATAGCCTCCTCATCATAAGTGTGGCGTGCTTCACAGCATTGAAGAATACTCTACTTAACGCAGCTTTCAAACACCGTAAGACACGCTAAACCTTTGCTCTAATACCAATTTTGTCACGACCTGAGTTCACAGCATGGACATAACACGGGACAAGGAACCGTGAGAGGCTCCCAGTCGACCCATGGCATTATCATAGCATACATTTAACATGGAAAACATCTAACAACATGAACAAGCGCAAGAAGTACAAGAATCTAATGTGAACCATAAAGACCATTTAACCATACTTAGATACAACACTGAATCTATCTAAACATGTCTGAAAGCCTTCTATTAAAATGATGAGTTGCTGCGACAAGCCCCCACCTAACTCCTAAAGTCTGAAAACTAAAACCATAAGAAAATAGGATCATAATCACGTCCTCGGAGGATGAGGAATCACCAAGAGCTGTTGAATAGGAATAAAGCGTATCTAACCACGAGGCAGAGTCTGGAAACCTAAATCTATATCATAAAATGATATAGCACAAAAGTTGTGTAGTCAGTACTTGGAATGTACTGAGCATGCGGGATAACATAACAATAAAATAAAACAAATATACGATAAGGATTTAATCAAATACATCAACATAATTGCCTCATCATGCTATTTATGATTCACGTACGCAGATACATACATGGAACTTCTTTTTGAATCTCATTTGTATAACATCTTAGAACTAATGCATAAGGGTCAAATTCTGGACATATAATAAGTGCCAAATCTGAAATTAGTAGCACATCCTGCACTAAATCATTACTGATAACTGAGACTAAACTTCATCTTATTAAGCCATTATAATATGAAAGTTGGGTCATGGAAGACTGTATCATACTGATATCATCATTAAGGGAGTCTCTCTCTACTATGGAGGATCCCAACTATACTAAGGATTCACTCTCTACTATGGAGGATCCCATCTGATACTAGGGAGTCACTCTCTACTATTGAAGATCCCGACTGATACTAGGGAGTCACTCTATACTATTGAGGATCCCGACTGATGCAAGGGAGTCACTCTCTACTATTGAGGATCTCGACTAATACTAGGGAGTCACTCTCTACTATTTAGGATCCCGACTAATGCTAGGGAGTCGCTCTCTACTATTGAGGATCCCGACTGATACTAGAATCTGAGAGGTACTGGTCTAACATTATTCTGGTCTATACTACTGCATCTAGCCAGAAAGTTGAACATCTTCTGCTTTCTTCATACATCATTCATGTCGAAAGGACCGGGGCTAATTTCTACTAGCAACAAGCAAAACGCTCGGGAACTATCATTCTCATGCTTTATCATCATAACCCTTATAATCATGGAGCCATACTAGCCTTGTTTTCATAGGTCCAACATTAATGATCATCTTTTGTTTCACATCAAGCATACTACTTTCTCATCGTTTAATTCCAGCTTCATATTAATCCGCATGTATCATAGAGACATTCTTGACCCATACAATCAATTCATACTTTAACGGGCATATATTTATTCATATGATATAGATTTACAGGAAGCTATGTGCTTAGTCATATTTCAGAATGTACAACAAAATCATATGAGAAGTGTGCATCTTTGGTTCATAAGACCCATTTCACGATTTGTTCCAATTCATGATAAGAATGAATTAGATAAGCCATTATCATAAATTTACTTCTTACCCAATTAATTCCATCAAGACATAGGGAGATGTATCTTTTACTTTCAATTATTCAAGTCCATGAACTCTAATTTAATCTTATCACATCTATCATTCACATATTCAAATTCTCATGGGTAATCATATAATCGTCACATATTAAACATATATGCAAGGGATTTGTGATAATTGAATGAACAATGAAAAAGCCTTATTTAAAACTCTAATCATTCATGAAGAATACTTCATAACTCCACACTTTTAATCACCCTACACATAATTCAAGATAACCCAATCATTTTACGCCGTACCTATCTCATAGTCACAACGGATCTTGAAATTTAAAGAGTTGTAGGAGAATTCACCATCAATTTAAAACCCTAGGTCATGCATATTCTAGAATAGTAGAAATTTGCAATGTCTCAAAAACACAAAATCAATATCCAGGACATAAATTAGAAAATCTGGAAAACTGCTGAAATGTTGCAAAACGACCCACCTAATTAGTAGTTAAGGGACCCAACGACTCATTTAGTCAACCATGAGAAGGATTCCTAATAAAAAGTCAGTGTTCCCAAAGGGTGACCTCACAAGTCGTGGTCAGGTCCCATGACTCGTTGAGTCACTCGTTGTCAAGACAAAACCCAAAAACTTAAGAAGTGTCAGTGTACTTGACGAATAGGGCCAACGAGTCATGGTCCCTAGTAACGACTCATTTTTCCCCTCGTCACCAGCCCCAGTTAATTTTTATCCAGTGTACTTGAAGAGCATGACCACGAGCCGTGGTCAGTCACCATGACCCGTTAGGTCACCCGTAAGGTCACCCGTTAGGGTCACCTGACAGTTTTTCCCAGCAATTTCATAAGGGCTATTTAGTAATTTTCTACTCTCCCAAGCTTTAAACCATGTCATTTTAACATCAATTTTAGACATTTTAGTAGGGGTAATGGGATCTTTTCCTCATTCCCCACTCAAACTTTCACAAAGTAGAATGTAGAGTTCCTGTCGAGGCAGTTCAGAGCATCAACTAGGCCAGCCTTTTCTTCTCTATTTCTCCACAAAATTCTTCGAGTTTTCACTAGGTATGTGGGAATTCATCAGGGGAATTGTCCATCCCTTTTGTCCCCCAAAATCCTACCATAACTCCCTTATCAGTTTTAGCCCTAAGCTTTTGAATACGAATGAATTCTATGTTAGTTTTCATTAATTTCGCCTGGAATAATATCCATGTTGGTTCATATTATCTTCATCAATTCCTAATTGAATTGTAAATATTCGTGCAAAAGTGAATTTAAGCCCTAACATTTGAGTAATGATTTAGCTTATTAAATTTCATCTAGTGAATGAAGAATGTTTTGGGCTGAATCCAAGAAATTCTTACTATATATTTGTTAAGAAATTATTTCATTAATTTGAATGATTTTAGCCTTGATGGATGAGATTTCTTTAGTTCTAGAATTGTTGCCATATTATGAAATTCCCGTGTTGTTGGGACAAGTTGAGTTCTCTAATGGCTGCTAGTAGTTCAGACGAGTAAGAACATAGAATCTCTTCAGAATCTTTCATAAAATTTTCAACTGATCAGTTTGACTTCAGTCCTTTCCCGAGGTGGAAGTGGTGCTTCTCAGTTATCATAATTAGACTAAGATTGTAGTTATTTGGTCCACTATGCCATCATTACATTCTAGATATATAGCTATGACCAGCCCCAGGACCCCAGTTCAGTTACATCTTGTTCTTAGACAGTTACGACGTTTTCAAATAAGCAGCTCTGACTAGTCTAGAACCCAATTTCGGAATCTTGTCCGATAAGACTCTCAGGGTACATGCAGTTATACGTCCCTGACTTGTCTTGGACCCTAGTTTCAAGCTATTAGCCTAGTAGTTTAGTTTAGGTTTTTCAGTGGGAGTAAAGCTTAGCACCGAACGGGCAGGGGTTTCAATGCACCCAGGTTCCCAAAACTACATTGCCAGAATAGGTTATAGTATTACTTGGCCTGATTGGCCCCAAATTTTTGTAATCACCCAGTTCATGCCTTTATACCCTAGCAAGGTATATTGGGTCCTACTAGTAGGGTGTATACATCCGACTCCACGTCTAGCTCACGTGGTTATATGTCGGTTACAGACTCTCCCAATAGTCAGTCCAGTATAGTTTCAGCCCTATCAGTTTAACCTAGTTCAGTACAGTACCTCAGACTCAGTGATTCAAACTTAGGGCATGTCCTTGACCATCAGACAGGTTCATCTTGACCATTTCAGATTACATTAGTAGTTTAGTTCATCTTTCCTATTGGTCATTGCATGTCATTTAAGTTTAGACTTTATATTCAGTTATGCTTCTCCCACTTACTCAGTACATTCAAAGTACTGACGCATACTTTTATGTTGTATCGTTTCATGATACAGCTGCAGTTTCTCAGACTCAGCACCGCTAGATGCTGTAGTTTAGATTCTCCATCTTAGCAGTTGAAGTGTGAGTCCTCATCATCCGAGGGCATTATTTCTTTCCTTCAGTCATTTATTAGTGTAAGTTAGACTTACAGTTAGCTGGGGATTGTCCTAGAAACTCCTCAATTAGATGGCTTTCAAAAAGACACGATTTTTAGATTTATCAGTATTATTCAAATATTTTGAACTTTATGTTTTCAACTTGTCTTTCGTAAATGATTTATGATATTGTTTCAAGTTCTGTTGTGCATGATTACTCAGAATACTAGTGAATGATAGACCAGGGGTTGACTTGGGGTCACTTGTGACTTCAAATACCGTGTTACGTCCAGGGTGTAGGCTCAGGGCATGACAAACTTTGTATTAGAGCCCTAGGTTTAGATTATCCTCGAAAAATCTGAAAGTCGCATCGAGTAGAGTCCTTTTCATGGGTGTGAAGCGTGCCACAGTTATGACAAGGAGGCTACAAGATGTTATTAGAAAAATACCCTTTCATTAATACTCCTTATCATGCGTTAAAGTTCAACTCTAGAAATTCCTTTCTAACTCATGCTATGTTTCGTTTCAATGAATAATGCCTCCCCGATTTGGAAATGGATGAAGGGCTGGTAACACTAACAGGCCCGCCCCATCAGTCCTGGTAGCTCCTCAGGATGAATCCATATCTACCGCCGAATTCAGGGCGGCCATTCAATTGCTGGCTCAAACAGTCACCAACCAGGTGAACCATTAGGTGGTTCTAGTAGCTAGAAATGGGTCTGCAGCTACTGCTCAGGTGCGGGATTTTACTCGGATTAACCCTACAGATTTTCATGGAACGAAGGTGGGAGAAGACCCACAAGGATTTGTAGATGAGATCAGAAAGATCACCCGAATTATGGGTGTCAGTTCGTCTGAAAGTGCCGATTTGGCTTCCTACCCGCTAAAAGGAGTAGCCCAAGTCTGGAATGACCCGTTGAAGTAAGGAAGATCAATGGGAGTAGGACCAGTGGAGTGGGAAGAATTCCACCCAGCTTTCCTGGACAGGTTTTTCCCTCGATAGCTAAGGTAGGCTAAGATGGAGAAATTTATGAACCTACGTCAGGGCAATAGAACTGTGGAGGAATATGCTCTGGAGTTTACCAGACTATCAAAGTATGCTCCAGAGATGGTAAGCGAGCCAAGGGATCATATGCTGAAGTTATTTAATAGAGTATCTAATATGGTCCTCAAGGAGAGCAGGACCGTGATGCTAATCAAAGACATGGACCTCTCTAGCCTAATTGTTTATGCCCAGCAGATTGAGGCATAGAAGCTGAAAGATATGGAATGTAAGAACAAGCGGGCAAGAACTAGTCATTCAGATTTTGGCCACCAGAGATCTGGCGGTGGTAGCTGCCCACAGCAGCAACAACAGAGGGCCCCAGCACCAGCTCAGCCAGCACCCCAACCTTTCGGTCCCGCCAGGACCGGAGGGGTAGGTCATCCGGCACCCAGTCTCAGGCTCACAGTACAGGGAACAGGTATCCAGTGTGCCCCAAGAATCATCCTAGAGTGTGTCTACAGGGCAGGGAAGGTTGTTCCAGTTATGGACAGCTCGGGCATCGAATTAATGAATGTTCGTTGGCAGGATGAGGAAGATCACAATCCACTACTTCAGCAGCTCCAGCAGGCCAACCAGCTCAGCATTCCAATTCATTAGGTACAAATGGTGGTCAGCGCCAGAATCATTTCTATGCTCTATCTTCTCGTCAGGATAGGAAAGCTCATTTGACGTAGTTACTGGTATGTTACGTCTCTTTCATCTAGACGTATATGGCCTCTTAGATCCAGGAGCTACTCTTTCATTTGTGACTCCTTATATAGCGGTTCAATTCAATATAAGTCCAAAGGTCCTCTCAGAACCATTCTCAGTCTCCACTCTAGTTGGCGAGTCAGTTAGAGCCAGCAGGGTGTATAGAAATTGCCCAGTCTCAATCCTGACAAAGTAATTCCAGCTGATCTCATAGAACTAGACATGGTCGACTTCGACCTTATTCTCAGCATGGATTTGTTACACTACTACTATGCCTTAGTTGATTGTAGAACTAGAGTTTTCAAGTTCCAATTTCCTAATGAGCCAATATTAGAATGGACGGGCAATAGTTCAGCGCCTAAGGTAGGTTTATTTCCTACCTTAAGGCCTATGAACTCATTTCCAAAGGATGTCTATATCATCTGGTTCGGGTCAAGGATTCCAACTCTAAGACCCCAGCCATTCAGTCAGTTCCAGTTGTCAGTGAGTTCCCATATGTTTTTCCTAAGGATATTCCCGGAGTTCCCCCTGAACGGGAAATAGACTTCGGAATAGATCTCCTCCCAGATAGTCAGCCAATCTTCATCCCTCCTTACAAAATGGCTCCAACTGAGATTAAGGAGTTGAAGGAGCAGCTAAAAGATCTTCTTGACAAGGATTTTATCAGACCCAGCATCTCTCCCTAGGGTGATCCAGTTCTATTCATGCGAAAGAAAGACGGTACCCTCAAAATGTGCATAGATTACCGCCATCTGAACAAAGTCACAATCAAGAAAAGATATCCCCTACCTAGAATTGATGACCTACTCGACCAACTTCAGGGAGCCATTTGTTTTTCCAAGATCTATCTCAGGTCAGGATACCATCAATCAAGGGTCAGAGAGTGTGACATGCCGAAAACAGGATTTAGAACTCGGTATGGTCACTACGAGTTTGTGGTGATGTCCTTTGGAATCACCAATGCCCCTGTAGCCTTAATGGACCTAATGAACAGAGTCTTCAAGCAGTATCTGGATATGTTCGTCATTGAATTTATAGATGACATTTTGGTATACTCTAGAAATGAGGAAGAGCATGCAGATCACCTGAGGATAGTGCTTTAAACACACAGAGACTGCTAGCTATTTGCCAAATTCTGTAAGTGCGAATTTTGGTTGAATTCCGTGACTTTCTTGGGTCACGTGGTCTCAGGTGAAGGAATACAGGTAGATCCTCATAAAATAGCAGCAGTGAAGGATTGTCCCAGATCTACCTCTCCTACTGAAATCAGGAGTTTCTTGGGCTTAGTGGGTTGTTACCGATGGTTTGTAGAAGATTTCTCCTCCATAGCATCTCCTCTAACCAAGTTAACGCAGAAGAAGGTGAAATTCTAGTGGTCAGACGAATGTGAGAAGAGTTTCCAGGAGTTGAAGACTCGACTCACTACCGCTTCAGTGTTAACCTTACCAGAAGGATCATATGGGTTAGTTGTTTATTGTGACGCTTCCAGAGTAGGATTCAGTTGCGTTCTGATGCAGCGAGGCAAAGTGGTAGCCTATGCCTCCAGACAACTTAAAATTAATGAGAAGAATTATCTAACTCATGACTTGGAGTTGGCAGTGGTGGTATTCGCGTTAAAAATATGGAGACACTGCCTGTATGGGGCTCACGTGGATGTGTTCTGAAATCACAAGAGCCTTCAGTATGTGTTCATCCAAAAGGACCTAAACCTGTATTAGAGATGGTGGTTGGAACTGCTAAAGGTTTATGACATGAGTGTGTTGTATCACCTGGGTAAGGCCAATGTGGTGGCTGACGCCCTAAGAATACAGTCCATGGGAAGTGTGGCTCACATTGAGGAAGGCAAGAGGGAGTTAGCGAAAGAAGTCCACAGGATAGCCCGGTTAGGGGTGCAGTTGATGGATTTGATTGAAGGTGGCGTGGTAATGCAAAGTGGGTAAGATTCATCTTTGGTAGTTGAAGTCAAATCCAGATAGAATGGGGATCCCACTTTACTTAAACTTAAGGAAGCAGTCTATAGAAGCTTTCTCCTGTCTCCATTTGGCCCCAAATTTTTCCTGTGGTCAGCCTACAAGGCCTGNCCCACTTTACTTAAACTTAAGGAAGCAGTCTATAGAAGCTTTCTCCTAAGGGGGAGACGGGTTCTCCATTACTAGGGCAGGTTGTATGTATCGGATGTTGGTAAGTTGAGACAATAGATACTAGTCGAGGCACAAAGCTTGAGATACTCTATTCACCATGATGCTACTAAAATGTACCATGACTTGCGGGATATTTACTGGTGGAACGAAATGAAAAAGGATATCGCCGAATTTGTAGCACAGTGCCCGAATTGCTAGCAAGTAAAGGTAGAACATCAGAGACCTGGAGGCATGAGTCAAGATATCAGTATACCCACATGGAAGTGGGAAGAAGTGAATATGGACTTCATTACAAGTCTACCTCGGACTCGCCGACAGCATGATTCAATCTGGATGGTAATAGATCGGATGACTAAGTTAACTCGCTTCCTCCCAGTCAAAAACACAGACTCAGCTGAAGACTATGCCAAACTTTACATCCAAGAGTTAGTCAGACTCCATGGAGTTCCCTTGGCAATCATTTCAAATAGGGGAACATTGTTTACCTCACACTTTTGGAAGTCCTTTCAAAAGGGACTGGGCACCCAGGTCAAACTCAGCACTGCTTTTCATCCACAGACCGATGGGCAAGCTAAGCGGACCATTCAGACCCTGGAAGATATGTTAAGAGCATGCGTGGTTGATTTTAAGGGTAATTAGGATGACCACTTGCCTTTTATCGAGTTTGCGTACAACAACAACTACCATTATAGCATCCAAATGGCCCTATTTGAAGCATTGTATGCCAGAAGGTGTAGATCTCCTATAGGGTGGTTTGAAGTTGGTGAAGCTACCTTGATAGGGCCAGACTCGGTTCACAAGGAAATGCAGAAAGTTCAGCTCATCCGAGAAAGGTTGAAAACAACTTAGAGCCGCCAGAAATCTTATGCCGATGTGCGGAGAAGAGAGTTGGAGTTTGCAGTTGATGACTGGGTATACTTGAAAATTTCGCCCATGAAAGGGGTGATGAGGTTTGAAAAGAAAGGAAAGATCAGTTTTAGGTATGTGGGACCTTATAGAATTTTTAGGAGTATCGGCAATGTGGCCTATGAACTAGAGTTACCTTCAGAACTAGCAGTTGTAAATCCAGTTTTCCATATGTCACTTCTGAAGAAGTGCATCAGAGATCCAACTTTAGTTGTGCCATTGGAAAGCGTGGGAATAAAGGATAGTCTTTCATATGAGGAGGTACCAGTGCAGATCCTTGACCACCAGGTACGTAAGCTGAGAAACAAGGAGATAGCTTCAGTCAAGGTTTTATGGAAAAATCAGCAGGTTGAAGGATCTATGTGGGAGGCCGAAGCAGATATAATGGCCAAATACCCGCATTTGTTCTCTACTGGCTCTAGAACAGTTTGAGATATTAGTTTTGACCGTAGAACTCAATTTTGTTTTCATGACTCAGTTCAGAGTTCAAGTATCTTTTATGTTTTTGAACGTATGTATGAAAAGAGAATTCAGTTCAGTTATGTATTTTGAAACGGAGGTAGTTGTTCCATTAGTTTTGGAGTTAAATGAATGGTATCTGGAATCTTGATTGTTATTCTCTACCTTCCTATGTGTTTTTTAACATTCGAGGACGAATATTTCCAAGGGGGAGATATTCTAATGTTCCAAAAACTCAAAATCATTATCCGAAACTTAAATAAAAAAATGAAATTGTAGATATGTTGCAGAACGACCCACCTAACAAGTCGTTAAGGGACACAACGACTCATTAGGTAAACCGTGAGAAGGATTCCTAAGAAAAATTCAGTGTTCCCAACGGTCAATCTCACGAGTAGTGGTCAGGTCCCACGACTCGTTGAGTCACTGGTTGTCAGGCCGGAATCCAGAAACTTGAGAAGTTTTTGTGTTCTTGACGAATGGGGACAACAAGTCGCGGTCCCAAGTAATGACTCGTTTTGTCCCCCGTCACTAGCCCCAGTTAAATTTTAGCCAGTGTACCTGATGGTCGTGACCACGAGTCGTGGTCAGTCACCATGACCTGTTAGGTCACCCATTAGGGCCACCTGGCTGTTTTTCCCAGCGATTTCTCAAGGGCTATTTAGTAATGCCTAATCTCCCAAGCTTTAAACCATGTCATTTTAACATCAGTTTAAGACGTTTTAGTGGGGGTAACGAGCTCTTTTCCATATTCACCACTCAAACTTTCACGAAGCAAAACATAGAGTTCCTTTCAGGGCAGTTCAGAGCCTCAACTAGGGCAGCCTTTTCTTCTCAGTTTCTCTAGGAAATTCTTTGAAAGTTTTCACCAAGTATGTGGGAATTCAACAAGGGAATTGTCCTTCCCTTGTGTCCCCCAAAATTCTACCGTAACTCCCTTATCTGTTTTAGCCCTGAGCTTTCGAATATAACAAATTCCATGTTATTTTTCGTTAATTTCGCCTAGAATAATATCCATGTTGGTTGTTCATAATATCTTCATGAATTTCTAATTAAATTGTCAATGTTCGTTCAAAAGTGAATTTAAGCCCTAACATTCGAGTAATGATTTTGCTTATTAAATTTCATCTAGTGAATGAAGAATGTTTTGTGCTGAATTTCCTAGAAATTCTTACTATATATTTCTTGAGAAATTATTTCATTAATAAGAATGATTTTAGCCTTGACAGATGAGATTTCTTTAATTCTTGAATTGTTTCCATAATATGAAATTCCCGTGTTGTTAGGATAAGATGAGTTCTCTATTAGCTGCTACTAGTTCAGACCAGTTAGAACGTAAAATCTCTTTAGAATCTTTCAGAAAATTTTCAACTGATCAGTTTGACTTCAATCCTTTCCCGAGGTGTCAGTGGTGTCTCTCAGTTATCAGAATCAGACTCAGATTATATTTATTTGGTCAACTAGGCCATCGTTACATTCTAGATATATAGCTCTGACTAGCCCCAGGACCCCAGTTCAGTTAGAGCTTGTTCTTAGACGGTTACGATGTTTTCAAATAATCAACTCTAAGTAGTCTAGAACCCAGTTTCAAAATCTAGTTTGATAACACTCTCAGGGTACATGAAATTATACATCCCTGACAAGTCTTGGACCCCAATTTCGAGCTATCAACCTAGTAGTTTAGTTTAGGTTTTCCAGTGGGAGTAGAACTTAGCACCGAGCGTGCCGTGGTTTCAGCGCACCCAGGTTTCCAGAATTACGTTGCCATTGTAGGTTACAGTATTACTTGGCCTAATTGGCCCCAGACTTTTGTGATCACCTAGTTCATGCCTTTATACCCTGGCAAGGTATATTGGGTCCTATCGGTGGGGTGTATACATCGGACACCCATGTCTAGCTCATGTGGTTATATGTTGGTTACATACTCTCCCACTTGTCAGTCCAGTCCAATTTAAGAATAAGAATCTCAGTTTAGTTTCAGCCCTATCAATTTAGCTCAGTGTAGAACAGTACCTCAGACTCTGTGATTCAGACTTAGGGCATGTCCTTGACCATCAGATGGGGTCATCTTGACCATTTCAGATACATTAATAGTTCGGTTCAGCTTTCCTGTTGGTCATTGCGTGTCATTTAAGTTCAGACATTATATTTAGTTATGCTTCTCCCACTTACTCAGTACATTCAAAGTACTGACGCATACTTTTACGTCTTATCATGTCATGATACAACTGTAGGTTCTCTGACTCAGCACCGCTAGACGCCGCAGTTCAGATTCTCAATCTCAGCAGTTGAAGTGTAAGTCCTCATCATCCGAGGGCATTATTTCTTTCCTTCAGTAATTTATTAGTTTTAGTAAGATTTACATTTAGCTGTGGGCATGTCCCAGCAACTCCTCAGTTATATGGCTTTCAGACAGACATGATTTTTAGATTTATCAGTATTATTCAAATGTTTTTAACTTTATATTTTCAGACTTTTCTTTCGTAAATGCTTTATGATATTGTTTCAAGTTCCGCTATGCATGATTACTCAGAATACTAGTGAATGATAGACCAAGGGTTGACTTGGGGTCACTTGTGGCTTCAAGTACCGTGTTACGTCTAGGGTGTAGGCTCGGGGCATGAAAAAATTAGGCATTTTAAATGAAAAAATTTTGGGGCACAAGTATTAAAGAGTATGTTTTTTGAAAAACCCGCATACCTAGTAGAGAAACCCAGCTCGAAAATTCCCTTGAAGCTTGATGAACACCTTGGTGAAGTTCTTGAATATTTAGAGGAGAGGAAGGAGAAGAGCTTGAGAGATATCTTGAGAGAATGAGGGTTTGGACTTGTATAAAACCCTAAAAAATGTCCCAAACAATACACAAAACGATGTAGTTTAAAAGTTAAAAGTATAGGAATTTACAAAAATGACCCTGAAGAAAACTAGAAATTTCCTGAATCTGGAGTCACGACTCACTTAACGAGTCTTCGTCCCATCCCATGACTCGTCATCTCACCCATTAAGCACACTAAAAAATCCACACAGTTTTATTATCCTTTAAATCACGACCAATGTAACGAGTCATTACTCCACCCAATGACTCATTAGACCCATTTATCAAGTGCACTGGAAGACTACATCACGACTTCAACTCTTCCCATCTAATGACGGGCATGATGAGTCGTTCCCACACTTAACAAATCGTCACATCCTTCCATCAACTACACTAAATTCTTACTTGATTCATTACCTAACGACCAATCTAACGAATTGTTGCCAGGAAAAATGAATCATCAGGTCGTCCGTGGCCACTGGGCTTTCCATTCCCTCCCTACAGTTCATCACGGGTCAAAACACGACCTGTTAGGTCTCCTAACGAGTCGTTCCCTGACTCGTTCTGAGGCATATTTCTGTTGACTCTTTGCTGAGCTTCTTCTAACTCGGGGGTTTGATCTCTAAGACCTCCAGGGTGTTGCAGAAAGAACAAAAATAAGGCAGGTAACGTACTGGACTGGCGAATCACTGATACAGATAAGCGAACCACTACAGTTTGACACAGGCAAGAGAAAACATAGGAGCATAAATGTTACACCGGTGGATGAACCGGCGGACCGTCGGGTTAAAAGTGCGTACCTCTGTTTGATCACCGGTATAGCTCAGAATACATGAGCAATGGGTGCCAAATAGGTGACCCACAGGCGTAACGCCGACCCGAGTCGTGAACCACGGATGAGTCGTTGGTTGTAAAATAGTGAACTAAGCATGATTTCAAGAACTAAAAGGTAATGCGGCATATCGCCGGGTCAAACTGACGATCTCCGGTGTAACGCCGGTAAGGATGTGGGTTCCAATTCAGAATCTCAATTAAAAATTGACCCGCCTGGCCCCAATATCTATTTGAGTCGTCCTAGTCTAAACAAAATATTTGCTTAGATTTCCTTTTTCCCTCTTTTACAACTTTTCAACACTACTTTTCAGCTTCCCAACACCCCACCTTTCCATATTCCCACAACTCCCTCTCATCGATTTCCCACACAATTAACTCACCATTAATCTTCCACCTCCTCCTCAACTAACCCCATTCCCATCTACTCACTTATAAAATCCCTCACTCTCTTCGCCATTTCTCACTACACTCACATTCTTCCACTCTGCTAAACAAGTTCAAGAATTGCCATTGTGAGCTTTCCCAAGTGTTATACCCCGGGAACCCAAGGATCAGACCTAGAAGTCAAATAGGAAAAATTTGGAAAATGTTGCAGTAGTGCAGGACGAGTCGTTGGAGGACTCGTTAGGGAGCCCCACGAGTCATTAAGTGACTTGTGGGAAGGCCTGTGTTGGTGAAGGGACTCGAGGTCCCCACGGGTGATGTAACGACTCGTGGTCAGCCACCACGAGTCATCATGTCAGTCATGGAGAGGTCCTAGAGAAGAATTTTGAGGGTGATCCAGTGTACATAACGAAAGCTGGTAATAATTCATCATGTCCTCCGTTAAGAGCCAAGGGAAAAATTTCCAATGGACTTGACGAAAGGACCGAACGACTCGTTGCTCCTGGCAATGAATCGTCAGGTTGCCCGTTAGGGTCACCTGACAGTGAATTCCTGCGAATTAGTAAGGGCCTTCTCCTAATTTTCTACACTCCTAAGACCTAAACTACGTCATTTTGAGGTCGGGACAGGGTCTTTTAAAGGGAAATCTTCCATGCTAAACCTCATTTGATACTTCTAAGTGTAGAGAGGAAGGAGGAAAGGGAATTCAAAATTTGCAGGTATGTGGGGTTTGAATGGGTAGTTTAGTCCCTACCCATGCCCGTTTCTTCCTATTTCCTATGTTTATTTGCTAAATTCTTATGGGTCTTAGCCCCGTTTGCATGATTCCTCAAAAGTTTACATGAGCTTGCGGTACTATGTTTAAATTGCGGGTTTTGAAGTGTTTGGGATGATTTTACTTGTATATATTTTATATTTCATGATTTAAGACTCTAAAAGTATGGATGCAAAATTATGAAGGATTTGTAGTAAAACTTATATTCATGATGATTCCGCAATTTTGATAAGAATTTTTGAATTTAAAGCATCTCTTTGAGTTTTCTATTTCTCACGTTACCATGATTATGTTTCATATAAATTTAAGCATTTCAAGTATGATTAAAATTATGGGAAAAAGCCCACATGTTGCTTAAGTCTTATGAACTATGACTTTGGCTGACTCACGAGCCCAATTCCATGGCTAGGACTATAAATTTTCAAGCATGTATGATTATTAGGAATCGACTAGCCACGCATGTCATGTATGAATTTCTATGAGCATGTTGCATGTTTTGGCAGTTGTACTTAACACCGATTAGGTTCAGGGCCCAGGTTACGCCTCGAATCTCAGAACTACGTGCCACCGCAGGTTATGTCAGGACCTCCTCAATGACGGTCCCCTATGCCCTTCGGGGCCTTCATGAGTGATATCACGCCTTTCATAGCTCATATCCTTGGCAAGATATGGATGACCTCCCGACTAGGTTTATAGGTCAGGCTCCATGTGTGCTCATGTGGTGTATGTCAGTTAAAGAAATCTCCCATTGTTCCTTATGATTTGATGCATGCATGATTTTGTTATTTTGGCTCAAGTTATGTTTTATGAACAATTTTTCCTCATGTTATGACTATGACAGGTTTACGAATATACTTGGAAAATCTTTAGCCTTACGATATATTTATGATTTTGGTTTTATGATCATGATGTATCCACTCCTAAAACTTTTACGTTTTAAAGAATTGCCTTGCATACCTTACATACTCAGTACCTTCCAAGTGCTGACCCACAAATTATTAGGATCCGGCTCGCAGGTTCAACATCGTCCCTAGCATGCACCCACTCCTGCTCAGTCTACAGTGGTGAGTCCTTATGATTTGAAGGCTTCATGTTCAGACCTGTTTACTTATCTTATGGTTTTCTTTTAGAATGTTTGGGTTAGTTGGGGTCTTGTCCCTCCAACCCGTCTATCTAGTGTTGAGGCTTTCAGACCTATGTGTAGTATTCTGCCCTTGTTGTTCGTATTTTGTTTTGTTGTTCCATACCTCTCATTTTGTGATTTTCATTTAGTTCAGGATTATTAGGTTAAGTTTCCCGCCTTTTATGAATGAATTAGTTAAATGCTCACGTCATGGGTTGACTTGGAGTCTTTCGAGGCTCCTTGTCCCGTGTCTACAGTTCGGGTGTACTCTCGGGTCGTGACAAACTTTGTATCATAGCAATAGGTTGAGATGTATCCTAGGGAGTCTGAAAGCCGCGTTAGGTAGAGTCTTTTCATGGGTGTGAAGCGCGCCATACTTATGACAAAGAGGCTACTAAATGTTGTAGGAAATATCCCCTACTTTTATGATCTAAGTCGTGCGATGAAAACCTCTCCATCCTTCTAATTCATTTATTTTGTGATTGTAGAATATTATGGCTCCCAGGAGGATTTATCGAAAGGAGGAACAGAAATGATGAAGACCACGAGGGTGGCCATGAAAATGGGCGTCAGCAAGCCCTACCGGTTCAGGAGCGCCAGGCACCAGAGCCAGCTGCCCACACCGAGCTTATGGCGGCGATTCAAATATTCGCGTAGGCCTTGATCTCTCAGGCCAACCAGCAGGCTGTCGCGCATGTTCCTTGACGTCGCCCGCATCGAGCGCGTCCGCAAGTGTACGGGTCGTGCAAGTAATATAGTGGCTCTTTTTAAGAACCGAATTGTCGAACCCACAGGGACTG
>JACEIK010000466.1:210267-242240 GCA_018107945.1 Datura stramonium | reverse complement strand
AACTCTATGTTGCTCCTAGAGTGAATTCAGAATATGTCGTTGACCAAAATTAGACTTAATTAAATCTCCCTCGAAAATGTCTATAACCAACATTTTCGGTGTTTAAGATCACACTTGAAATGGATAGTTAGAGGAATGGGTCCAGTCCCTGTGGGTTCGACATTCCGGTTCTCTAAAAGAGCCATTATATTACTTGCACAGCCCGTGCACTTGTGGTATGCGCGATTTTCATCGTCATGTGTATTGACTATAGACAATTGAAAAAGGTCACCATCAAGAATAGATACCATTTACCCAGGATCGATGACCTATTCGATCTGCTTCAAGGTGCCAAATATTTCTCCAAGATAGATCTCAGGTCCGGGTATCACCATCTCAGGGTTCGGGAGAACGACTTCCCAAAGACTGCTTTCAAGAACCTGTATGGCCATTTTGAATTCATTGTTATGTCTTCTGGACTAACCAATTCCTCTTCAACTTTTATGGACCTGATGAACAGGTTATTCAAGGAATTTTTGGATATGTTCGTGATCTTGTTCATTGACGACATATTAATATACTCCCGGAGTGAGGAGGAACATGCCCCACACCTAAGGGTAGCATTCCAAACCCTCAAGGACAACCAATTATATGTCAAGTTCAGCAAATGTGAATTATGGATGAAATCAGTTGCATTGTTGGGACATGTGGTGTCAAGTGATGGCATAAGGGTGGACTCTCATAAAATAGAGGCATAAAGAACTAGCCTATACCGGTAAACCCTTCAGAGATCAAAAGCTTTTTGGGCTTAGCAGGTTACTATCGGAGGTTCGTGGAAGGTTTCTCATCCATTTCAACCCCACTGACTAGATTGACTCAGAAAAAGGTGAAGTTCCAATTGTCGGAGGCTTGTGAGAGGAGCTTCCAGGAATTGAAGGCCAGGCTCACTTCATCACCGGTGTTGACTTTACCGGAGGGTAACAATGGCTTCGTTGTATATTGTAATGCTTCAAGAGTCGGACTGGGATGCGTATTGATGCAAAATGGGAAAGTCATAGAATATGCTTCCAGACACTTGAAAACTCACGAGTAGAATTACTCGACCCACGATCTTGAGTTGGCCACGGTGTTATTTTCTTGAAAGATATGGTGACACTACTTGTATAGGGTTCATGTAGATGTATTCACAGACCACAGGAGCTTACAATATGTGTTCACACAGAAGGAACTGAACCTTCGGCAATGGAGGTGGTTGGAGCTAATTAAGGATTACGACATGAGTGTCCTTTATCACCCAGACAAGGCCAATTTGGTAGCAAACGCTCTTAGTAGACTTTATATGGAGAGTGTGTCACATGTGAGTGTAGACAAGAAGGAGCTGGTAAATGAGGTACATCGACTTGCACGGTTGGGAGTTAGGTTAGTTGGTTCGACCAATGGTGAGGTGGTAGGTCAAAACGGGTCAGAGTCATCCTTGGTAGTTGAGGTGAAGGCTAAACAAGATGAAGATACAATATTGGTAAAGTTGAAAGAAGTTGTTCAAAGTCAGAAAGTAGAAATCTTCTCCAAAGGGGGAGATGGTGTGCTTCTGTACGAGGGTCTCTTATGTGTTCCAAATGTGGGGGATTTGAGGAGTCGGATGTTTCATGAGGCTCACGGATCCAGATATTCTATCCATTCAAGTGCCACCAAAATGTATCATGCCTTGCGGGAAATCTACTGGTGGAATGGCATGAATAGGGATATTGCGGAATTTTTAGCCAAGTGCACAAATTGCCAACAACTGAAAGTCGAGCACCAGAGACCTGGGGGTATACTTCACAATATCAGCATTCCTACATGGCAGTTGGAAGAGATCAACTTGGACTTTGTAATAGGTTTACCCCGCACACATAGACAGTATGACTCCATTTAGGTTATGGTGGACAGGTTGACCAAGGCTGCTCATTTCCTACTAGTTAAAACAATCGATTCAGCAGAAGATTATGCAAAGTTGTACATCCGAGAGTTGGTTAGATTGCATGGAGTGCCCTTGTCCATTATATCAGATAGAGGTACTCAGTTCACCTCCCATTTCTGGAGGTCTTTTCAAAAGGGACTTGGCACCCAGGTCAAGCTTAGCACGACATTTCATCCGCAAACCGATGGTCAGGCGGAGTGGACTATCCAGACTCTCGAGGACATGTTGAGAGCTTGTACTATTGACATTAAAGGTATTTGGGATGAACATTTGCCTCTTGTTAAGTTCTCCTAAAATAATAGCTATCACTCCAGCATACAAATGGTACCGTTTGAGGCTCTTTTATAGGCGTGGTGTAGATTGCCCATTGGGTGGTTTGAAGTCGTAAAGGCTTTGTTAGTGTGTTAAGATTTAGTCCATGAGGCCATGGAGAAAGTTCAGTTGATAAGGGAAAGGCTAAAAATGACTCAAAGTCACCAAAAGTCTTATGCGAATGTAAGGAGGACAAAGCTTGAGTTCGAGATCGATGATTGGGTGTTTCTAAAGGTATCACCCATGAAGGGAGTAATGAGATTCTCAAAGAAAGGGAAACTCAACCCCCGCTATATTGGCCCATACCGGATTGTGAGACAAGTAGGTAAAGTAGCCTATGAACTAGAGTTACCTTCAGAGTTGGCTTTAGTTCATCCCGTGTTTCACGTATCGCTCTTGAAGAAGTGCTTGGGAGACCCAGCCTTAGTGGTCTCGGTGGAAAGTGTTGGTGTGAAGGATAGTCTCAGTTATGAGAAAATTCCTGTTGAAATCTTTGATCGTCAGGATCGGAGATGGAGGAACAAGGAAGTAGCCTAAGTGAAGGTGTTATGGAGAAATCAGCATGTCGAGGGAGCCGTGTGGGAGGTCGAAGCAGATATTATGGCTAAATACCCCCATTTGATCCCTACTCGCTCAGTTTCAGTTTGAGGTGTCAATTTTTCCCCTAAACCTCTATTTAGTGTTTCATGTTCTGTTCATGCATGCAAGTTTGTTTTATGATATGATATATATACATGATGTCTGAATTCAGTCCAACTATGTAATTCCTTTTGGGGGTATTCGTTCCACTAGTTTCGGCATAAATGATCAATATTTGCATATGGTGATTGTTTGATTATGAGTTTTCTACATGATTCTAACATTCTAGGATGAATGTTCCCAAGGGGGGAGATGATATTATACCCCGGGAAACCAAGGATCAGACCCGGATGTCAAATGGGAAAAATCTGGAAAATGTTGCAACAATGCAGGACGAGTCATTGGATGACTCGTCAAGGAGCCCCACGACTCGTTAAGTGACTCGTGGGAAGGCCTGTGCTGGTGAAGGGACTCGAGGTCCCCATGGGTGATGTAACGACTCGTGGTCAGCCACCACGATTCTTCATGTCAGTCGTGGGGAGGTCCGAGAGAAGAATTTTGAGGGCAATCCAGTGTACTTAAAGAAAGCTGGTAACGAGTCGTCATGTCCTCCATTTAGAGCCAACAGAAAAATTTCCAGTGTAATTGACTAAAGGACCTAACGACTCGTTGCTCCTGGCAATGAATTGTCAGGTCGCCCATTAGGGTCACTTGACAGTGATTTCCTGCGAATTAGTAGGGCCTTCACGTAATTTCCTACACTCCAAAGATCTAAACTACGTCGTTTTGAGGTCGGGGCAGGGTCTTTTAAAGGGAAATCAGCCATGATAAACCTTATTTGATACTTGTAAGTGTAGAGAGGAAGGTAGGAAAGGGAATTCAAGTGCTCACCTTCAAGTTCGTCAAGATTCTACCTAGGGTTTTCAAGGGAGTTAGGGGTCTTGAAATTTTCAGGTATATGGGGTTTGAATGGGTTGTTTCGTCCCTACCCATGCCCATTTCTTCCCATTTCCTATGTTTAATTTGCTAAATTGTTATAGGTCTTAACCCTATTTGCATGATTCCTCAAAAGTTTACATGAGCTTGTGGTATTATGTTTAAATTGCGGGTCTTGAATTGTTTGGGCTGATTTTACTTGTATATATTTTATATTTCATGATTTTAAGACTTTAAAAGTATGGATGGCGAATTATGAAGGATTTGTAGTAAAACTTACGTTCTTGATGATTCCGCAAGTTTGATATGAATTTTTTAATTTAAAGCATGTCTTCGAGTTTTCTATTTCTCATGTTACCATGATCATGTTTCGTATAAATTTAAGCATTTCTAGCATGATTAAAATTATAGGGAAAATCCCACATGTTTCTTAAGTCTTATGAACTATGACTTTGGCCGACTCACGAGCCCAATTCCATGGCTAGGACTATAAATTTTCAGGCATGTATGATTGTTACGATTCGACTAAACATGCATGCCATGTATGAATTTCTATGAGCACGTTGCATGTTTTGTGAGTAGTACTTAACACCGAGTAGGTTCGTGGCCCAGGTTACGCCCCGAATCTCAGAACTACGTTCCACCATAGGTTACGTCAGGATCTCCTCAATGACTATCCCGTATGCCCTACGGGGCCTTGATGAGTGATATCACGCCTTTCATGGTTCATATCCTTGGCAAGATATGGACGACCTCCCGACTAGGTTTACAGGTGGAGCTCCATGTGTGCTTATGTGGAGTATGTCAGTTACAGAAATCTCCCACCATTCCTCATGATTTGATGCATGCATGATTTTGTTATTTTGGCTCAAGTTATGTTTTATGAACTATTTTCCCTCATGTTATGACTATGGCTGGTTTACGAATGTAATTGGAAAATCTTGAGCCTTACAATATATTTATGATTTTAGTTTTATGATCATGATGTCTCCACTCCTAAAACTTTTATGTTTTAAAGCATTGTCTTGCATACCTTACATACTCAGCACCTTTCAAGTATTGACCCACAAATTTTCAGGATCCGGCTCGTAGTTTCAACATCATCCCTAGCGTGCGCTCAGTTCCGCTCAATCTTCAATGGTGAGTCCTCATGATTCGATGGCTTCATGTTCAGACCTGTTTACTTATCTTATGTTTTTCTTTTAGAATGTTTGGGTTAGTTGGGGTCTTGTCCCTTGAACCCGTATATCTGGTGTAGAGGCTTTCAGACCTATGTGTAGTATCCTTGCCTCAGGAGTGATCGCCTTAAATAGGAAAAAAGATGTTGAGGCACCAGTAGTTAATACGAAGAGATTGCAAGCTTTTGGGTTGGATCAGTATCCCACGGGTTGAGAAGTCACCACATGCCCCATATTTGAATGTGTCTCACCAAGAAGCTATGGGCCAAACCTCTGGTGACACACCTCTTAGGGGAGCATCCCCCCTCCAACATCCTCCCAGCCGATTGGTCTCCACAAACTCGTGGAAATGACCAACACTCATAAGAGCCAACTCCAAAAGATGGCAAGAAGTCTCCCTACACTCATTTCTCAAACAGTCAAACGGGAGCTGAAATCAATGTATGAGAGCCTTACAATGTTATGCAAATGGGTGGATGCAGTGGAGGGGGCTGTCACCTTTATCCAAACCGAGGTACGGGAGTGGAAAAGTCAAACACCTATGGAAGTGCCTGACATGAGAGCTCTTGATGCTGCAATGGCTGCTCCATCCACAGTTCGAGGCCCAATTAATGATCTATTTGAGGACTTGGGAGATGGCACCGAGAATCTGGGAGAGGCTTGTTTTGATGGCGCCACAGGAGTAGGGGAAGCTTCTATTGATGATGAGGAGGAGTGACCCGCTTATGGAGTCTCTTACCCATTTATTTTGCATGTATACATTGGGTATAATGTATTCTCTAAGATGGGAGGCATGAGTTTTTTTTTGGGGGGTCACTAGTGTTTTCTTTAGATGATTTGATGTATCCCTTGTCAGGCTTTTATTTTTTTTTACTATTATCTAATGAGTAAATGTGAGCCTTTACCAAGCTTTGTTTTAATCTTGTTGATGATTACCCTTGCCTGGCCTGTGATGTTGACAACAATGAATGAGATGGTTGAATTCTTGGATGTATGTTCGGGTACTAATGGTGAAAATTGGGTATTGGTCCTTGTTTTGAATTGTTTATTCCTTCATGACCCAATTCCTTTGTTTGTTCACCCATGTAAATAGTAGAATAGTAATCAAACTCCAAGGGTTTTATTCATACCACGGTTCTTTCATGAGGAGTATTTACCTTTTTCCTTTCTTTTTGTTATCGAACTGGTTTGGCACTTGTTGATGATAGATTGAGAGACGACTTTCTTAAGGGAAAATTTTATGTCATTTTTGAGTCTTGTGTGGAGCTGTTTTGAGAGGTACCACTAGAAAAGTTTTTGGAATGAAATTTTTAAATGGGGCATGAAAATGAGAAATAATGAACAGGCATTTGAAATGAGAATGTAGCAGTCTTTGTCATACTTTAGAGATTCGTCGTTTGACTTATGAATTTTCATGTCCTAATGTCTTAAATAGAGNAATATGCAAGGACTAAAATGAGAATGTAGCAGTCTTTGTCATACTTTAGAGATTCGTCGTTTGACTTATGAATTTTCATGTCCTAATGTCTTAAATAGAGATCTTGTGTGGATAATGACTTTTGTGGACTCTTTAGGTGTGATTCCTTGTGTGGTAAGGATTTTTATGAATCTCATGCACAAGTTCTTGTCTAAAACTTGCCCCAAGTGTGAGTCAAGGAGAAATCCTAGATGTAGCTACACTTAGAATAGGATCATAGGATCTCTTTTGTAAGTCACTTTAACCAAAATGACCTCCTTAATTATTAATCATTGAGAGCCAATGTTTGAGCCTTGAACCCATTCTTGGAAACCACATTACAATCCTAATGACCATTTTCTTTAATCCTTTACTTTTGCACCCATCCTTCCTAGTTGGTAGTAATGAACAATGAAAAGTGGGGGCTTCAAGCCCAAGTAATAGGGAGAGATAAGGAAATGAATGTGAAATGAAGCAAAAACCTAAGTTTGGGGGTTTGAAAGAGTGGGAGAAAAGAATGAGTAGATGAAAAATTGAGGTAGCACCAAAATTGTGATACAATGAGTGAATCAATGAGTTGAGAGACATTGAATCATCAAAAAGAGGAAAAATTGTTGATCGGTGCTATCTCTTGCATAGAGAAGGCTAAGTGTGAAATTCGTAGAAGTTATAAGGGTGGCTTGTATTAAAACAAAAAGATGAAGATGATGAGCAGGAAAAAATGTAGGGGAGTGATCTGAGTAAAATGATGGGATGTTGCAAATTTGTAAAGGAATTAGGGAGGCATTAATCAATAAAGATATATTTATCCTACCCTTAGCCATATCCAACATTATGACCCACAGTCCTAAGAGATTTTAAGTGTTGTTTCTCTACATTAGTGGTGAATTACATGAAGGGGAAGCCTATGGGTCGAGTTGTGTGCCTGAAGATTTCTTTTGGGAGAGTGAGTGCAATCTTCTCTTTTGGCAATCCCTTGTGTGAATGAATAGATTTCATGATTAAAAAATAGGTACTTTCTCTTCTGTGAGTGGCATCATCCCTTTTTTTGGACACAATTCCATTAAGGGTAAATGTGTGCATAGGACATGAGAAATGCAAGTTCTAAACAAGCTTTGAATATGCAATGTTCATGAATTGAGATGCTATGTGTACTTTGTGGTTAAGTTATGACCTCATTTTGCAAAATGGAATCTTTTTTTAGGGGAATCGGCTTCTTTTTTTCGGTGAGTTGGTGAGCATTTTTGGGTTGTCTTGAGTCAAGTGGTCATTGATGCATAAACTTGTGTAGAGTGGTATGTTGTCATCTGATAATAACTGCATTACTTTAGGACAAGAAATGGTTCAAGTTTGGGGGTTTGATGAGTTGGTAATTTGCCAACTCATTAGGCTATTAAGAATTAGCTTTATCTTAGTCTTTAAGTCATTTAGATGGATGTTTTTCCCTTTTTTGCCTTTTTGTGTGCAAATATCTAATTTGTAGAAAAGAGAAAGAAAGGGAGTAAAAAGAAAGAAATCAAGTGAAAATCGGCACTTCACCGGAGAAGACTGGAAAAATGCCAAAGATCACTACCCTGGGGAACTAAAGGAACCAGCGATCGCGGACACCGAGAAGCGACTCACCGGTTAAATCAGCTACCAACGCTTGAGAGTGTTGGATCACAGTGATAGAAATCAGTGGAGCATGGTTGGAGACTGGCGAGTCACCGAAGGAAATGCCAAAGGACACTGGAATTCTCTGCGGGAGAATCTATTTATACTCGGTAGTTCGCGGAATGTAACCAATGAACCATCAGTAGCCTTGCAAGTACAAGAATGCCCGAACAGGGGAAAAGGTGTCCAACACTGAAAAGAGAGTTTTGGGTACCCTACTTTTTGATATATTCTAAAGAGATGTGCTTTGAACCTATGAAATCTTAACTTTTGGCTTTTTGAGAACATTCTCTTTGTAAAAGAAGAAAGTAGAATTCTATTGGTGGAAATGGTAAAGGATTGTTTTTCTTTTTCTTCTTCTTCCTCTATAGCAAGGTACTACCATTGTTGAAGCCTTATTGCTGAATTTTATTTTGCTACTCTTATTATTGAAATCAATGAGTTTATTGTTAAATATGTTTTTGACTTTCTTACCTATGAGTAGATAAATCATTAATTAGAGGTTGTGTGGTGATGAATGTTTCATTAGATTGGGTATTGCTAGATTCATCTCAATTCTATTTAATTAGTGTAAATATGTTAAGTTCTCTCCAATTTATAATTGAAGATCTATGGTTGCAGATGTGGGTCTATTTGTTCTTACTTGATTTTTTCTTAAAAGAGAAGAATTGAGTATTGGGAGAGAATTTAATGGTGGACACGGATGTGATGTTGTGGAATTGGGCTACAAATAGTCAACACCACATTCTCACTCCTAATTAATAGCTAATAGCTAGAGATTAGTGCATCTATTAATCCAAAGTTGATTTGGTTGATTTAATTGTGTCTAGTGATTTGAAAGAACTCTAGCAAGAGATTATTATGAGGTTGAAAACATCAAATTCCCACCTACCCAAGGTTATTTACATAACTTGAACTTATGATATTGATCTAGCATGACCTCATTTAATTAGCAAATCATCTACACCACACCTATAGTCCTTCTCATTATTATTGACAAATTTTGTTAATTTTGCTATCTTAATCAGCCAAATTAGAATTCATACCCTGTTGTTAACCTCAAATATCCCCAAAAATGTTTATTCTTTGTTATTTTCGAGTAGTGAAAACTAAATTCACGTTCCCAAACAACACTCGTGCATATCATTTGCTAGTCTTTGTGGGATTCGACCTCGATATCTGCCGGGATATTTATTTTGATACAATGACTGTTTATGCTCTTTTATAATGAAGAGTATGTTTTGAAAGTTATCGGGGAGCACCTTGTATTTTTTTGGCAGTAGTATCTAGCACCGAGTAGGCCAGGGATTCAGGTAAACCTCTGGTCTTAAAACTACACGCTATCATAGGTTTATATATTTACATTGTGAGTTTTCCACTGCTCCTAAAGAGGCCTTCAGCTTTATATCGATATCATGGTAGAGTCCTTAGCCTTGCCAAGGTCTTGGACGGCTCTTCCCACTTGAGTGTAATAGTTGGGGAATCACGTAAGCTCTATCATGATGGTGTCGATTATGATGAGTCTCCCATTGTTCTTCATGATTTCAGTTATTCATTTTCACGACTTATGATAATATGTTTTTTGGAAAGTTTAACTCAATGATCAGTTTATGAGCTTTTACTTATGATTTCAATTATGATAAGTCATATAATTTCTTGTTTAACTTTGGGTCATTCTATTCAGATATGATACCTAGTTCATGATTATATATGTCTCAGATTCATATTTCAACATACAATCCTTACTATTATGACAGACTAATTTATATTTTTATGCATGATTTCAGCTAAGAGTTACTCAACATGTTTTACTTGCCTTTCCTACTTAGTACATTCCAAGTAATGAACACATACTTTATGCTATATCATTTCATTATATAGGTCCGAACGATCAGACTCAGACCCGCTGTTAGTCTAGCTTCCAGTAGTTTAGCTTAGTTCCCATCGTTGGTGAGTCCTTATCTTCTGAGTACATTCAATTTAGTATTGGATTATTCTATTTCCGTTGCATACTTTAGTGAGATAGCTGAGGATGTTGTCCCCTCAGCTCATCAGATGGTTTATAGACTTATAAGACATTATGTAGAGTTTCAGCTTACCGAGTGTTGAATTCATTTATGATTGTTATGTTATTCAAACTTCCTCTTATTCTTGTTTAAGATATCAATTTCCACCTTGATGTATTATCTTTAGTTATTATCTTCATGTCATGGGTCGACTTGGAGCCATTCATGGTTCAAGGTCCCGTGTCTCGGCCTGAGGCCCAGCTCAGGTCATGACAAACATGGTATTAGAGCATTAGATTTTGAAGTATCCTAGGGTGTCTGAAAGTCACATTAAGTAGGGTATTTTTCATGGGTGTGAAGCGCGCCACACTTATGACAAAGCGGCTACGAAATATTTTAGGAAACTTCCCTTCTTTCATGATTCTATCTCGTGCTATGAAGTTCAACTCTTCTACTCTCCTAACTCATGCTATATGCGTTTGAAGAAGTATGTCTCCCCACAGAAACAATGGAGATCATCCAGCCCACCAACCCTAGAGGGCCCCTCCTGTTCGAGCAGGTTACAGATGTCGAGCTCGGGGCTGCCTTCAGATGTTGGTACAAGCCATGCCCCCTCAACATAACTAGCAGGTGCGGACTCTACTAGAGAGACGACATCTACTAGGGTTCAAGACTTCACGAGAAAGAGGCTTCCTAAGTTTCTTTGTTCGAAAGAGAATAGGGAGTTCAAGGGGATAGGAAACAGAAACAAGAGGGCCAGGATTGAGAACTTTGAGTTTTCCCAGCAAGGGTCAGGTGGTGGAAATTGCCCTCAACTTTAGTAGAGATCTCTAGCTCTTACTCGGGGAAACAAGTCTAGGGTAAGGGAGACTACATATCTAGTGTGCAAGAGATGTGGGAAGAACCACCCAGGGAAGTGCTTGATGGGTTCAGGTGTTTTCTTTTGGTGTTGCCAGCCTGGTCATAAACTTAGAGACTGCCCATCAGCCAAGCCAAGTGGCCAGAGAGGCCGTGCCCCCGCCACCCCTCCCAAGATTGACTTACGGTCCGAATACCATCAGGTTCGANCCATCTAGGTGGCCCAACATGCCTGAATTGTGTTAGGAAACACAATTTTTAGTTAGTAGATATGGTTTTTTCGGGTGTGGTAAGCCCGAAAACATGCTTTGAGATTGCCCGTCTGTTAGACAGGGCAAGGATAGAGCAAGCGCTCTAGGCACCAGAACAATGACTCCAGCAGCTTTCCCATCTCAGCAGGGTGGGTTACCTAATGCAGGTGGTGACCAGCTCCAGATGTATTCGCAGGTATGTTATGAGTTTTTCATGTCAATCCTTGCATGTTGCCAGATAGTGATTTTATACTAGCCTTAAGAAATGGTTTGATCCTTAGAATGATGACCTTTAAGCTAAGGGGGAGGTTATAAGACGGAGGACCAGGTCAAGTCTTAAGTTCCAAATGTAAAGGTCCAGGATCAGTAACTATGAGCAATCGATCCATGCATATCAGGTGTCTTCTCATACATTAGTCAATATGATACTTTATTCATGCCGTATGTGAACTGGTTATGCCCATGTCTAAGTTCCACATACTCCTTACATGTCTTCATACTCAGATTCATAGAATAAGACGTAACCACTCCAGATGGTGATTCTAGTCTTCTTCCATGATTCCATAAATCTCAGCTTCATTTCACGACCCTCGTTATTTATGTAAACTCATGCCTCTCAGCATACTCAGCTCTATAAACTCAGTCCTTAATATTTTCCTTAGCGATCATAAGATCATGCAATATCAGGTATGTGCCCAGCTTAGATTTCTTGAATGATTCATGCTCACGATTTCCTTACTCTAAGACCTAAGAATGTTTCCCCATGATAGAGATATTAGTTACTATGTGTACGCCCAGGATAAGTCTCTATTCCTGCCTGAGGTGCCAGGTGTGTAGAAATTCATTAAGCGTAGTTACTAGCCAAGCTTGGGAGATCGAAGGAATCTTTGAGTAGTGTTAGCTACACGAAACCATGGGATAATCGTAAGTTATAGGCTCGTATGAGGTGGTGACGTACATATAGAACATAGTATGGTATGACTAGTGACTCTTGATTAGAGCTCGGACTTGTACGACTTCTTGTTAAGGGGAAATAATGGCATTAGTAGATAAATCTACACTCTGAAAACAAGAACTTAAATAAACTTATCCTTGTCCTCCAACAATGAGGAGTCACCAATGTATAGCTGCTGAAATCATCCGAGTAGAACTACTGATGCTGTTGCGACTGTGAAACTACACCTGTGTCATAATACGATACAACATGGAAATATGCATCAGTATTTTGAATATACTGAGTATGCGAGATGTAAGTACATAACTGAGCTGAGATGACATGAAATGAACTACTATAACCTAATAAGTACTGTGATATATCTGTAATAGTGAAAGTACAAGCACTAATGGATAGTCATACATATGCCCTGAAATTTGAATAACTGAATAGAGCTAAAATATAGGCTGAGCTGTACTGACAAGAGGTATTGTACTAAACCGTGGGAGAAACTATAATTGAAATGTAACCACGTGAGTTAAACCAGGAGTCCAATGTAAACCCCCTATCGGTGAAGGCTCTCTATACCTTTCCTGGGTATAGTAGCTGAACTAGGTGAACATTGTCTGCTGCCCACTCGGGCTAAAACCTTTGGTGGCAACATAGTTTTGGGAACCTGGGTGCGCTGAACCCCATCCCACTCAGTGTTAACTCCTACTCCCACTGAAAGTCCTAACTGTGACTGCTATGTTGATAGCTCGAATATGATGTTCCAAGAATTAAGTCAGGAGCTCTTATTTGGAAGTACCCTGAGAGCCTAAAGAACCTGATAACTGGAAAGTAGTGTTCTAAGACTTGCCATAGCTGCTTTTTCTAAATATGTATAACCATCTAAAGAACCAACTGATATATGATACTAAAGAGTGCTACTAATCTTCTCAAGAATTGACTATAGTCAAACCGATCAGCTGACTTACTGAAAGATACTGAAAGGCTAATTACTGACTGAGACTGAACTAGCATTCAAACTGACTATTAACTCACATAGTGGTAATAAAATAAAATTTTCACAAATTACAAAGTCAAGCAACATTTTTATTTAGACAATTATGCAAGATCCGACAGACTATATTCATAGAATCTAGGCCAAAAACAATATTCCATGAAGAGAATGACGAAATGCTTAATTAGTGGTAAATACTTGCAAAAATTCATCAGAAAAACAACTTACAAGCAATATTCATAATCTGACTGAAAGATAGCCCTAGTTTTGATCTTTAGAGCTAGAAATGATATAGATTTTTAGAAGTATTTTTGGGGCACAAGGAAAGAACAATTCTCTTGTTGAATTCCCGTATACCTGGAGTAGAATTCCCTAAGAACAGTCTGGAGAAATCTAAGGGGAAGAATGAAACCCTTGATCTTATTCTATATCTCCTGTTTGAGTTTCCTACGCTGCTAACTTGAGGGCACGAGAGAAATGAGAGTAAACTATTGACTAACTCCCTAAATCCCTATGAAAATAACCCCAAAATGATGTTGTTTAGCACCTAGGATCTTAGGAATTACGAAAACACCCCTAGTAAAAATACAAAAATATTGACCCTGCCAGTCCTAATGAGGTACTTCACGACTTGTGAGGTACTGGATGAGTCATGAAATCCATCTGATTTCAACACTAGACGATGACTGACTTCATGAGTCATGATGTACACCACGACTCGTGATGCCCCTTTTGACATCTCCTAAAAACAAAACTTCAATCCTTGACCATCTTGACCATAGCTCACTTCACGATTCATGAAGTGACTTCATGAGTCATGGTTATCACTCGTGGTCACCCCCTGACTACGATTACTCCCTGGCAGGCCTCCTCTAGATGAGTAGCTCCATGACTCGTGAAGTACATCAAGGGTCACTGGACGAGTCGTCTTGTGACCTAGTGCACATTTTCCTGCTTTCTCTATTTTAACCCCCGAGTCTGATCTTAGGAACTTTTGGGATGTTGCATTATTTCCCCCTTGGGAACATTCATCCTCGATTAAAGGCTAAGTAAGCTGCAAGACCGGGAAAAGTGTTGTTATTCCAAAAACTAAAAACTATAAACTAATTTCTGAAGGAGTGACTGACTCCAAACTGATATAGGCATACTAACTGAGTTGATGCAACTAGGATGCATACTTAGAACATGAATAGGGTTGATGAGTACGGAATTGAATAATGTATTATGGAGGAATTAATACCTGATGTTGAAACTGAACTGGAAGGGAATAAATGAGGATATTTAGCCATCATGTCCGCATTTTCCGCCCACTGGCTCCCTCAACTAGCTGGTTCCTCCAAAAAACCTTTACTGAAGAGACCATCTTGTTTATCAGCTTACGAACTTGACGGTGTAGGATTTGCATAGGGACATCTTTATAAGAGAGACTATCCTTCACATCCACACTGTCTAGTGGCATAACTGAGGTTGGATCACCGATGCACTTCTTCAATAGTGACACATGGAAGACTGGGTGCACTGATGCAAACATTGAGGGTAATTCTAATTCATAGGCAACATTGCCGACTCGCCTCAGAATCTAGTAGGATCATACATACCTCGGACTGAGTTTCCATTTCTATCCAGACCTCATCACCTCTTTCATAGGTTAAATCTTTAGATAAACCCAATCATCTATAGGAAACTGTAATTCTCTTCTCCTCACATATGCAAATGATTTCGGTCGGCTCTGTGCTATTTTAAACCTTTCTCTTATATGTTGCACTTTCTGCATAGCCTCATGAATTGGATTTGGCCCTATTATAATAGCTTCGCCAAACTCAAACCACCCTATAGGAGACCTACACCTCATACCATATGATGCCTTAAACGGTGCCATCTAAATACTGGAGGGGTAGCTGTTGTTGCATGCAAACTTGATGAGAGGTAGGTGATCATCCCAATTTCCCTTGAAGTCAATCACACAAGCTCTCAACATGTATTCTAAGGTCTGAATAGTCCAATCGGCTTTTCCATCCATCTGAGGGTGAAAGGCTGTGTTGAGCTTTACATGGGTACCAAGTCCTTTCTGAAATGACTTCCAAAAATTGAAGGTGAATTGGGTACCTCTATCTGATATGATGGAAAAGGGAACCCCACACAATCTGACAAACTCCCGAATGTACAGCCTTGCAAAATCCTCAATTGATTCTGTAGTCTGAACTGGGAGAAGATTTGCTGACTTAGTCGTCCAATCTACTACCACCCAAATGGAATCATGTTGCCGACGAGTAAGAGGTATACTTGTAATGAAGTCCATATTCACCTCTTCCCACTTTCACGTAGGTATTTTGATATCCTAAATAATACCCCCAGGTCTGTGATGTTCAACTTTAACCTGCTGCAAGCTCGGACACTTAGCCAAAAATCCTGCAATGTCCCTCTTCATGCCGTTCCACCAATAGATTTCCCATAGGTCATGGTACATCTAAGTGGCACCTAGGTGGATAGAATATCTGGAGCTGTGCGCTTCTGCATGTATTTTTTGGGTCAAGTCACGTTTGGAACACAAAGTCTTCCCTAGTAACGAAGCATACCATCTCCCCCTTTGGAGAAAGCCTCCATTTCTTTTCTTAGAATCGTTTCTTTCAGTTTGAGGAGTATGAGGTCTTAATCCTTCTTTGAAATAACCTCTACTACTAGTAAGGCTTCTGACCCACTCTGGATTACCACTCCACCCTTGGCTGAATAAACTAACTGAACTCCCAGCCTAGCTAACCTGTGAATATCTTTTGTCAGCACTTTTCTACCTCTTCTACATGAGTAACACTCCCCATGGACATTATGCTTAATGCATCCGCCACCACATTGGCCTTGCCAGGGTGGTATAACACACTCATGTCCTAGTCTTTCAACAACTCCAATCACCTTCTCTGATAAAGGTTCAAATCCTTCTGACCGAACACGTACATAAGGTTCTTGTGGTTGGTGAAAACGTCCACATGAACCCCATAATGGTAATGCCTTCATATTTTCAACGCAAACACCACTACCAGCAACTAAAGATCATGAGTCGGGTAGGTCCTCTCATGAACCTTGAGCTATCTGGAGGAATAAGCTATCACCTTACCCTACTATATTAAAACACAACCGAGGCCAACTCAAGAATCATCTCAAGACTACGTACCCATCTGTTCCTTCTAGTAAGGTCAAAACTGGAGCTATAGTGAGTCGAGTCTTCAACTCTTGGAAACTCTTCTCACATGCAACTGACCACTAAAACTTCACCTTTTCTTTGACTCATTTTAGTCAGAGGAGATGCAATAGAAGAAAACCCCTCTACAAATTGTTGGTAATAACCGGCTAAGCCTAAGAAACTCTTGATATTCTCTTGAGGAAGTGGGTCTTGGCCAGTATTTTATAGCTGTTGTCTTTTGAGGATCTACCTGAATACCCTCACCTGAGACCACATGACAGAGGAAGGCTACTGACTTAAGCCAGAATTCACACTTACTGAATTTAGTGAACAATTGGTGGTCTTTGAGAGTCAACAACACTATCCTCAACTGATTAGCATGGTCTTTTTCATTTCTGGAGTTTACCAAGATGTCATCTACGAACACAATGAAAAACATATCCAAATACGACATGAATACCTTGTTCATCATGTCCATAAAGTTGTAGGGGCACTAGTCAGTCCAAAAGTCATAACAACAAATTTATAGTGACCATATCGAGTTCTGAAGGCTGTTTTCAATACGTCACATTCCCTGACCATAAGTTGATAATATCACGATCTGATATCTATCTTGGAAAAACAACTAGCTCCTTGAAGCTAGCTGAACAAGTCATCAATCTTGGGTAGGGGATACTTATTCTTCACTATAAAATTATTCATCTAATAGTAGTCGATACAGTTTTTGAGTGTACTATCTTACTTTCAAATGAACAACACTAGAGCACCCCATTAAGAGATGTTGGGTCTAATGAAGCCCTTATCTAAAAGGTCCTTCAGTTGTTCCTTCAACTCCTTAAGCTCAGCTGGAGCCATTTTGTAAGGAGGTATATAGATGAGCTGAGTGTCTATAAGAAGGTCTATGCCAATCTCTATTTCACACTTGGGAGGGACTCTAGGAAGATCTTCAGGAAACGTGTTAGGAAATTGATTGACAACTGGAACTAACTGAATAATTGGGGTCTCAAAAATAGAATCTCTAACCCGAACTAGGTGATAGAGACACCATTTTGAAATCATTCTCTTTTCCTTAAGGTAGGAAATACACCATCCCTTAGGCGTTGAAACACTACCCATCTACTCCAAGACTGTCTCTTCGAAAAACTAAAACCCGCTGACTCTATTTCTGTAGTCAGCTGAAGCATAACCAGAATATAACCAATCCATGATAACAATGAGGTTGAAGTTGGCCATGTGTAGCTCTAATAGATCAATTGGAATGACTTTACCTAATACTGCGACTGGGTAGTTTCTATACACCCGATTGGCTTTAACTGACTCACTAACCAGAGTAGAGACTGAGAATAATTCTGAGGACTTCTAGACTGATATCAAACTTAAAGGATATGTGAGGAGTCATGAATGAAAGTGTGGATCCTAGATCTAGTAGGGTATTATATCTAGATGGAAAAGACGTAACATACCCATGACCACGTCAGGTCAACTCTCCTGATCCTGACGAGAAGACAAGGCATAAAAATTATTTTAGTGCTGGCCGCCATCCATACCTAAAGTAGCACCCTGCTGAGTTGGGCGACCTGCTGGGGCTGCTGAGTTAGTGGACTGAGCCTTTCCCCATCCTGCTAATGGACAATCTTTTAATCTATTGCCCAGCTGGCCACAACCAAAACAATCCTCCTTGCCCAAACGACACTCCCCTGGGTGATTCTTGCCACACTTTGGGCAGGATAGAAATGAGCGGCTGCTGGAGATGTGGCTCTGGGATTGTGAGCTTGATGCCCCACCCCTTCAGTCCTTGTGGGATCAGAATGAAGGGGCACTAGCTTATGCGGTTGCTGGAGGTCTGCGTTGTTGTTGTGGGAGATTACTACCACCTGACCTCTACTAGCCATATTCAAACTATCTATTTCTGGCCCGCTTGCTTTCCCTCTCTATATCCTTCAGCTTTTTTGGTTTTATCTGCTGGGCGTGAATGATGAGGCTAGAGAGGTTAATTTCTTTGATCAACATTGCGGTTCTATACTCTTTAAGCACCAAGTACAAAAATCCATTCACAAATTTGAGCATATAAGTCCTCAGCCCATCGACCATCTCTAGAGCATACCTCGATTGCCTTGTGAACTCCAAAGCATACTTTCGCACTGTTCTGTTATTCTTCCTCAAATTCATAAATTTAGCAACCTTTGCCTCCCTCAATTCTTATGGAAAGAATCTGTGAAGAAACATCGCAGCGAACTCATCCTACTCTACTGATCCTGCTTCAGTTGGCCTCCCGTCCTTCCATTGGTGGTACCAAATTTGAGCCACCCCTTTCAACTCATAGGCAGCCAGATCAGCACTCTCTACTGAATTAACGCCCATGATTCGAGTGATCGTTCGCACCTTATTCACAAACTCCTATGGGTCCTCTCCCACATTAGATCCATGAAAACTTGAAGGATTCATTCGAGTGAAATCCTGAACCCTCGCATTTGCTGCAGACCCGTTCACATTTACTGGAACCACCTTCTTGTTCACTTGGTTGGTAATAGTCTGAGCCAATAGTTGGATTGTCACTCTAAATTCTGTAGAGGACACTGGATTTTCCTAAAGGGCTGCTAGAGCTGGTGGGGCAGGTTGGTTTGCATTCCTATTCCTCCTCTCGTTTCCTCATTTTAGAGGAATGTTATCACTAAAACGTACAAAGCACGAGTTAGTAGAACATTTCTGGGATTAAGCTCAACACATGATAAGGAGTATGAACAAAATCAAAATTCCCTAAGAAAGCCTTGTAGCCTCCCCCACATAAGTGTGGCGTGCTTCACACCCATGAAAAAGACTCTACTCGATGCGGCTTTTAGACATCCTAGGATATACTAAAGCTATTGCTCTCATGCCAAGTTTTTCAAGACCCAAGTCTACATGTGGACGCGACATGGTACTTGGTGCCACAAGTGACCCCAAGCTAACCTATGGTTTAACATCACACTGGTAAGCTAAATAATCATAGCGGAAGCTTAAAACATAACTGAAATATCTAATTTATGAAATAATGAACGTCTAATAAACTACTGGTAACTTGTACAAATAGAGAAAAACAAGCTGAGCACTACTATGTTTGAAAGCCAACTACTAATTGGCGAGATGCTGGGACAAGCCCCCAGCTAACTCTTAAATCTTAAAACAAGAACTGAAAGAAACATAAACCTTGTCCTCGAACAATAAGGACACACTAATGTAGACCTACTAAAATCGTCCAAGGGGAACTACTACGCTGCTGCCATTGTGAACCTACACATGAGTCATAATACGATACAACAAGGAAATATGCATCATTAGTTTCAATGTATTGAGTATGCGAGATGTAAGTGAAACAATAAGAGTACATAACTGAGTTGAGATGACATGAAATGACCTACAATAACCTAATAAATACTATGATATATCTGTAATAGTGAAAGTACAAGCACTAATTGGTTTTCATACACATGTCCTAAAATTTGAATGACTAAACTGAGCTGAAATTGAGACTAAGCTGTACTGACAAGGGTACTATACAAAAGTTTGGGACAAAAGGGAATAAAAAATCTCTTGTTGAAATCCCACATACCTGTTGTAGAATTCCTTGAGAATAGTCTTGAGAAATCTAAGGGGAAGAATGAAACCCTTGATCTTACTCTGTATCTCCTATCTGAGTTTCCTACGCTGCTAACTTGAGGGATTGAAAGAAATGAGAGTAAACTATCGACTAACTCTCTAAATACCTCTTAAAATAACCCCAAAATGGCATAATTTAGGACCCATGAGCTTAGGAATTATGAAAAAAAACCCTACTAAAAATGCAAAAATTTGGACTTTGCCAGTCCTCACGAGGGACATCACGACTCGTAAGGTACTGGATGAGTCGTGAAGTCCATCTGTTGTCAAATTGGAAAATCCAACCTTGAAACACTAGGCCATACATGACTCATGACGTCTCATGAAAACAAACCTTCAATCCTTGACCATCTTGACCACGACTCACTTCCCGAGTTGTGAATTGACTTCACGAGTCGTGGTTACCATTGTTGTCACCCCCTGACTATGATTCCTCCTAGGCGGGCCTCCTCTTCATGAGTCAGTCCCCGACTCATGGAGTACATCACGGGTCATTAGACGAGTCGTCCTGTGACCTGGTGCACATTTGCCTTGTTGACTCAATAGATTGTGGTGTCATTATTCAAAATGAGTCAAAATCTTCTTTGGTGATCGAGGTGTTGTCTAGGAAATAAAAGGATCCTATCTTGGTAAAGATAAAGGAAGCTATCCAGAATCAGAAGGTGGAGTTCTTCTCCCAAGGGGGAGATGCTGTAATTCGTTATCAGGGTCATTCATGTGTTCTGGGTGTTCATGATTTGAGAGAAGGAATGTTGCATGAGGCTCATGGATCTCGTTATTCTATCCACTTAGGTGCAACCAAGATATATCATGGCTTATGAGAGATCCATTGGTGGAATGGCATGAAGAAGGACATAGCAGTTCGTGGCTAAGTGTCCAAATTGTCAACAAGTGAAAGCTGAGCATTGGAGAGCTGGAGGTATGCTACAAGACATTAGTATCCCTACTTGGAAGTGGGGAAAAGATCAATATGGACTTTATCACGGGTTTCCTCGTACACACTGACAGTATGGCTCTATATGGGTGGTTGTAGACAGGTTGGCTAAAGTAGCGCATTTCCTACTAGTCAAAATTATTGATTCAGCCAAGGATTATGCTAGATTTTACATTTTGGAGTTATTTCGGTTGAATAGACTTCCCTTGTCCATCATCTCAAATAGATGTACTTAGTTTACCTCATAGTTTCGGAGATTGTTTCAGAAGGGACTTGATACTCAAGTCAATCTTAGCACGCCTTTTTCACCAGTAGACAAATGGTCAAGCTGAGCAAAAAATTTATACTTTTGAGGATATGTTGAGAGAGTGTGTGATTGATTTCAATGGTAGTTGGAATGATCGTTTACCTCTCATCGAGTGTGCTTACAATATTACCACTCCAACATTCAGATGGCTCCGTTTGAGGCTCTTTATGGGCGGAGGGGTAGATCGCCTGTTGGTTGATTCGAGGTAGGTGAGGTTATGTTGATAGGGCCTGATTCAGTTCATGAGGCCATGGAGAAAAATCAGCTTATTAAGGAAAGGATAAAAATAGCCTACAGTCATCATAAGTCTTATGCGGATGTTAGAAGAAGAGAGCTCTTGTTTGAAGTTAATGATTGGGTGTTTTTAAGGGTGTCTCTTATGAAGGGAGTGATGTTTTTCGGAAATAAAGGGAAGCTTAGTCCCCGATATGTTTGTCCTTATAGGATTCTGAGGCGAGTTGGCAAGTTGGCGTATGTGTTGAAGCTACCAACGGAGTTAGCCTTGGTACATCCAGTTTTCCATGTATCTCTACTGAAGAAATGCATTGGTGACTCGACCTTGGTTGTTTCGGGGGAAAGCATAGGGGTGAAGGATAGCCTTACCTATGAGGAGGTTCCAGTTGAGATCCTTGATCAATAGGTTCGGAAGATAAGAAACAAAGAAGTAGCTTCAGTGAAGGTTTTGTGGAGGAATCAACTTGTTGAGGAAGCTATATGGGAAGCCGAAGCAAATATAATGGCTAGATACCCACATCTTTTCCCTTTCGGCTAAGTTCCTGCATGAGGTATCAGTTTCCTCCTTAGTGCTCTATTTAGTTTCATGTCAAGTTCATATCTCTCAGTTCCTTTCATATTTTAGCATATATGTATGATTCATAAATTTAGTTAAGTTATGTGTATCAGTTTGGAGTCGGTCACTTCGTCAATTTTCAACTTTAGATGTTCAGTATTTGTGATTGCAGTTCCTTTCCCTAGCCTTTTAGTATGCTTAATCCACATTCGAGGATGCGTGTTCCCGAGGGGGAGATAATATAACAACCCAAAATTTCCTTAGACGGGATTCGAGATTTGCAGTATGTTCAGCAGAAAATCTAGAAATTTTCTCTAAGTATAACTGCAGGTACGAGTCGTAGTTAGGAGGCACGGGTCATATGAAGACTCATGGTTCAGTTTAGAGGTTTTTCCCCAGACCACGAGTCCATACTATGGGGAATTATTTAGTGGTATGAGTCGTATGACTGATAGTGAACTTTTTTCTTGTGAAATTATTAAGGGTATTTTCATGAATCCTAAGATCCTAAAAGGATTGTTTTAAGAGGGTTTATCCTTTATAAATTCATTAGGCTTTCCAATGCATGCAAAGCTTTGAATTCTCTTGGAAGATCAATCTAGAAATTCCCTCAATTCTTCCCCAATTCTCTTGGGCTTTCAAGGACAAGTTGAGAATCAGTTTACCAAGGTATGTAGGGCTATGAATGAGAGTTTCCTTTCACTCTCATGCCCAAATTTCTCCTTAAGTTCATGAATTTAAGTTCTAATTCAAGTATATAATCTTATAAGGTTTTGACCCAATTTTACGAAATTCTCTATGATATGTCTATGGGTCAATTCCCCTCATGTTCCAAAGTATGTTTTAAGATTTATGGGCATATTTTATATACAAATTGGTTATAAATTCATGATTGCAAGTTTTAGAAATTATGTCCTATTATGCATGTTTTATGAAAAGTCAAGTTTATGATTCATGATTTGAAGTTTGATGAAATATCTAGTATGAATGAATGTTTGTAAATTATATATGTATGAATCCATGGTTTTAACTTATGAAGTCTATTTCAAGTATGCATGATTTTATGATTTGGGCACGTCCCAACAGGTTAAGTATGTTTTCATGATTTAGCCCAGTTTTATAAAATCAGCTTACTATGGTTTTGAGTCAATACTCCCACATTCGGCTTATGGTATGTTTGGAGCTAGAGCTCCCAAATGTTCATATTTTAGACTATGCATGCAATTATGATTTCATCTTTGTTGAAAAATAATGGGAGCACCTTTCATGTTTTTGGGAGTGGTGTCTAGCATCAAGTAGGCCAGGGGTTCAAGTAAATCCCGAGTCGTAGAACTATGCACCAATGTAGGTTTATATATTTACATTGGGACCTCCCTTATGAGTTTTTCCCTGCCCCAAAGGGGCCTTCAGCTTGATATTGATATCATGGTAGCGTCCTTAGTTCTAGAAAAGTTTTGGACGACTCTGCCATCTTGAGTGTGATAGTGGGCATCATGTAAGCTCTATTGTGATGGTGTCAGTTATGACGAGTCTCCCATTGTTCCTCATGATTTTAGTTATTCATGTTCACGACTTATGATAATATGTTCTTCAGCAGGTTTGACCCAATGATTAGTTTATGAGCTTTTACTTATGATTTCAGCTATGACAAGTCATATGATTTCTATTTTTAGCTTTCAATCATTCTATTAAGATATGATACCCAATTCATGAATATATATGTCTCAGATTTAGATTTCAACATGCAGTCCTTACTCTTATGATAGACTGATTTATATTTATATTCATGATTTCAGCTAACAGTACTCAGCATATTTTACTTACCTTGTATACTCAGTACATTCCAAGTACTGATCGCATACTCTATGATGTATCGTTTCATGATACAAGTTGGATGATTAGATTCAGTTCTGCCGTTAGTCCAGCTTCCTGTAGTTTAGCTCAGTTCCCATCAGTAGTGAGTCCTCATCTTCCAAGGACATTCAGTTTAGTGTTAGATTATGTTATTTCCATTTTAGAATTTAATGAGCTAGAAGGGGATTTTCTCCCATAAGCTCATTAGACAGTTTAGAGGCTTATTAGACATTATATAGACTTTTAGCTTTACCGAGTGTTGACTTCATTTATGATTGTTATGTTATTCATACTTCTCGCTTATTCATGTTTAAGATATCAGTTTCCTCCTTGATGTATGCTCTTTAGTTGTTATCTTTATGCTATTGGTCGACTTGGAGCCATTCGTAGTTCTAGGTCCCGTGTCTCGATCCGGAGTCCTAGCTCGGGTCATGACAAATTTGCTGACCTCAAGAATCACCCCACAGATTATAAGGTCGGGGATATGGTTTATGTGAAGTTTAACCCAAGGCAGTTTAAAATACTATGGGGCATGCACCAGTATTTGGTATGGAAGTACGAAGGGCCATTTAGGATCGTTTCCAAGGTGGGAAAGATCTCATATAAGTTGGAATTACTAGATCATCTCAAGATTCATCCTGTCTTTCATGTTAGCGTGCTCAAGCCATACCAGGATGACAAGGATGACCCCTCTAGAGGTTAGTCGAGTAGGGCACCAATTACCATACCTACCTCTCATTATCGGGAGATTGAGGCTATCATTGATTACCAAGACAAATGAAAACAAGGGTAAAAGGCTACTAGCATATTCCTCATCCACTGGAAAGGGAAATCACCAAAGGAGGACACATGGGAACGATATGAAGATTTATGGCAATCCAAAGATAAGATCTAAGAATTCATGCAACAGCGTTGCACCGCGGTCATCAGGACATCAGGGTGGGGGAGTGTGTGATGACTCTCCATGTCATCATTCCATGCAGGAGAAATTTAGCATATATATTTTCCATATGGAAGCTTACACAAGCAAGAATCCTAACTTGGTGGAATATTCTAGAAAATTATGGAGATTTCTGGTGGAAGACCTTAGAGTCTTATGGAATGACTAAGGAAGTCCTTGGAGAATTTTTGAAAGCGACTTGTTTGTAAATATGTACGAACTTGTATAATAATTATTATTTTCGTATTATCCCCTAAGTGAGTAGTATAAATAGGAGGCCATTCATTTTTAAAATCATCAAGAAAAATCAATTAAGTTCTCAACATTACTAAAACCTTCTCCTAGTAAATTTCTCTTGTCTTTCTTATCCAGCATTCCCTTAGCAGTCTAATGTTCAAAAGTCTTACTTGAGCTTGAAATATTATGAAATATTCCTAAGCAAGTTGTCAAGTGTCGCACAATGATCATAGTTGAAGTCTATGTCCTTGACACTAGGGCCTAGAAGATTACCACACATATCATCCCATGAAATCAACACTGAGCAAAAAAACTACTAAATGGAATAGAAGGCTTCCGCACACAAAGTCTTAGGAAGTCAACATTGAAATGAACAACTCTTAAATATAATTCTAGAAACTAATTTAAAAAAATACTACAATATTTTCTCCATTTAGGGATTGATTTAGGCCCCATTCCATCTCCTCTTGGACACTAGTTTGGGCCTCCGAATAGATGTAAGACTTGGAGAAAATATGTTCATTAGGATTTTGATCTTCTTTCATCAAGACACTTTTTAATAGCTAATTCCAGCCCATTAACTTGATCTTCAAATTTCCTTGTTTGGGATCTTGTCATTGGTCATCTTGGAAATTCAAAAGCTTCCATAGTTGATGTTGCGTTTCCATGGATGTTATCATTCCATTCATCTTCAAGAGAATTCTCATCGAATTCAATGCTGCATCAAATAAAGAATGATCAGAAACATTAACGATGATATCAACCAAAGAGGCTCAAATCCAATGAAGGTGCAAATATAGTCAAGGTCAAGATTCGAGGACAAAACTTCTTTAAGAAGGTGAGAATGACAGCATCCATGGAAGCTAAATGTCATTAAAAGACATGGATAAAGATTTGGAAGTTCCATTGAATAAGAAATTTGAAGAAAAACTCAAATGGGCTGCAATTAGCTATTATAAAGTGTTTTATGATGGAAGAAGATCTCAAGCCCAATGAAGATATTTTCTTCAAGTCTTAAATCTATTTGGATGCCCAAATTAAAGTTCAGAAGGAGATGGAATGGGGCAGAAATCATCCCCTAATGGGAGAAAATATTGCAGTAATTTATAATTTGTTTTTAGAATTATAGTTAAGAGTTGTTTTATTTTATGTTGACTTCCTAGGACTTTGTGCGTGGCAACTTTCTATGCAATTTAGTATGATGAGAATGGGGCAATCATCCCCTCAATGGGAGAAAATATTGCGTAATTATAATTTGTTTTTAGAATTATAGTTAAGAGTTGTTTTATTTATGTTGACTTCCTAAGACTTGTGCGTGGCAACCTCTATGCAATTTAGTATTTTATTTTAATTTGTGTTGACTGCATTGGTCTAAGTGTGGGCAGCCTGCTATGTCCCTAGGGAATATAATATCTTTAATTGAGTCTTTGACCAGCACATTCTAGGATTTTATCTAAAGGGGGTTATTTCTCTTCATTGTAACTAAGTTTGATATAATATATTAGTAGCACCCTTGTGGCTTTTGGAGACCTTTTTAGGTTCTCTTTGACTTCTACCCTTTTTGTTCTACGTTGAACCACAACTTTGTTTTCTTCAATGGCAAGATTCCTCGTTTGAGTTCCCTTCCCCCTTTTCTTCTTCTGCTTCTTCTTAATTGATTCACTATTCTTGTTTCTTCACTTTTCAAGAATCAATTCCTTCCCACTTTCTAATATTCTATTTTTTTAGAGTTTTGTGTTGTTCGTGTCATTATCAAAAGGAAACACTAACTTGATATTCACTAGGAAGATCAAGTTTGTAAGCATTGTCTCCAATCTTTTCAACGACATCAAATGGACCATCTCCTCTTGTGTGTAATTTTAGATTTTCTTTTGGCATGAATCCTTTCCCTCCTAAAGTGCACCCACACTAGATCTCCAGGCTTAAAAATAATAGATTTTCGCCCCTTATTTCTTCTTAAGGAATCTTTTTCGTTCTTTCATTCAATCGTAAGCCTTGTTTGTTCATGAATCTTCTTCATCTTTTCAGTCTTCTTCCTACCTTCAAGATTAACAATATCATTAGTAGGCAAAGTAAGCAAATCATGGGGTGAGGGAATTAACAATATCATTAGTAGGCAAAGGCAGCACATCAAAGGGGTGAGGGGATTAAATCCATAAACAACTTCAAAAGGAGACTTACTAGTAGAAGAATAGATAGTTTTATTAAAGGAAAATTCTACCATGGGCAAATATCCCTCCCAAAAAGTTAATTTTTCCTCTAAAACAACTCTTAACATATTACCTAAATTCCTATTAACTACTTTTATTTTCCAATCAATTTACTGGTGACAAGATGTACAAAATAATAGTTTAGTCCCCAAATTTCCCCAAAGAACTCTCCAAAAGTAACTTAAAAACATAGCATCCCTATCACTAATAATAGTTTTAGGTATACCGTATAATTTAACCACTTCTTTCACAAATAAATCATCCACATGTGATGCATCATTAGTCTTCAACTATGGAATTAAGTGAGCCCTTTTTGAAAATCGATCTACCATTACAAATATACCGTCCTTATCGTATTTAGTTCTAGGCAGACCTAACACAAAATCCATGAAAATATCAATCCAAGGAGAAGTAGGAACAGGTAAAGGAGTATAAAGTCCATGTGATAACACTTTTGATTTGGCCCGTTTATGTTTAAGACACTGGGAACTCACTTTCTCAACATCCTTTTGCATGTCAGGCCAAAAAAATATTCAACATGTATATCAAAAGTTTTAGGAACTCCAAAGTGTCTCATGATCGCACCATATTGTGTTTCCCTAATAAATAATTTACGCAAAGTGGTATTAGGAATACACAACTTTTTTCCTTAAAAAAGAATCCATTTTGAAGATTGAACCGCACATAAGATCCAATTTACACTCTGCAAAACCTTGCCAAAATTAGAATCATTAGCATAAGGCCCTAGATTTGATCAAAACACATCAATTTAGATGTAAAAGTAGAAATAAAGACATACCTTCTTGAAAGTATATCAGCAACCATATTCTCTTTTCCTTGCTTGTAAGAAATCACATATCCTATTTTGCATGTCTACATTTAAGCTTACTTGGCTCTTCAAGTATCTCAAGGATTCATGTTCATTCTTAACCACAAACTCTCCAGACCACAAATAATGTTGCTATGTAGCTAAAACTTTTACCAAAGCATATAGCTCTCTGTCATAAGTTGAGTAGTTCAATGTAGTTCTAGTATGCTTTTTACTAATGTATGCAATGGTCTTGGAATCCTGCACTAATACAACACCTATTCCTCTTCTGAAGGCATCACATTTAACCTTAAAAGACTTATAAAAATTAGGAAATTTCAAAAGAGGAGCATAACACAAATTTTCTTTTAACATGTTAAAAGAAATATCTTGTTCTTTTCCCCATGTGAAAACCTTGTCCTTAATAAATTCAGTCAAAGAAGCAGTAATGGTGCTAAAATCACTAACAATTCTCCTATAAAAACTAGCAAGCCCATGAAAACTTGTAATCTCAGTTACACTCTTAGGTTTATGCCATTCTTTGATTTCCTTCATATTCTCTTCATCAACTTCAACTCCCAAAGAACTGACCACAAAACCCAAGAATAGCACACGATCTACACAAAAAGGTACACTTTTTGAGGTTAGCAAACAATTGTTGCTTTGTAAGAACTTCAAAAACTTGTTTTATGTGTTCAACATGCTCATTTAGATTTTGGAAAAGGTCAAGATATCATCAAAATAAACCACCACAAACATTACATGGAAATCCTTAAAAATATGATTCATAAATCTCATGAAAGTGTTGGGTTCATTAGTCAAGTCAAAAGGCATAACTAACCACTCATAAAGCCCACAGTTGGTGTTAAAGCAGTTTTCTATTCATCTCTAGGATTTCATTTGAATATACTGGTAACCACTTTTAGATCAATTTTAGAAAAAATATTAGGCCCGTGAAATTGGTCTATCATGTTATCAAGATGAGGGTAATGACGATACTATATTGTAATCTTTTCGATAGCTCGATAATCCACACACATCCTCAAAGATCCATCCTTTTTGGGCTTTGATAGAATAGGAACAACAAGGATTCATGCTTGATCATGTCCAAATTACACATCATAATGAAGTATAAAGTGGTTGTTGCAAATATAGTAATCCGACTAGGTTGGAGTCAATCCCACAAGATATAGGGAAGAACTAATATGTTAACTATGAAAAAATCAACTTGTAGTCAATATTTCGGAAGAGGGGTTGCAAATAAAAAGAAAAAGTAATCTTAAACTATGATTGAGTTGTTATCAAATTATTGAGACAAAACTAGGATTGTGTTCCCCATGATTTCATAACACAGTAGGCTTATTTTATTAGTGATCTATCCTGGTGAATTTTGTGTAAGACAAACGATTAAGTTCACCTAACATCTATCGACCTACATAGATGAATTTCATCTAAATCTTCTCAGACTTTAGGTTTGTATATTTTCCCCTCGCCGTAAGTCTTGGATTAACTATCCCCGGTTAGAGATCAATTTAATTAGATGAGGATTGGTACCCTCAAATTTCTACTATTATTCTCTTTTCCTAACTTTAACCCCTTTGGTCGATAAAATTTAAAATACAAGCACATTTTAACATTTGCAATGGCTATAAATCATTTAAAATGAAGAGAAATAACAATCCACCCAATTTACCATTCAAGAATGACTATTCTATTTTTTCCTATTTTCGTTAATCCATCACGGTTCCCAAAACTAGGCCCTCATGTTTGACAAACAATAACATAAGAGAAGAAATCATAACGAAATACTTACAATAGTATTAAATTTTTAACAAACTCCAAAGAAAAATTGAATCACAAGAACTTGATGAATTCTCCAACAAATATTCGACAAATTCGTAAAGTATGAATTGTGCAATCTTGGCAATAATATTTCACAATATTCGAATCTAAAATTGTATTACAGTCAACTATGTTTCCCCCATAAAGCATATTAAGAAGGAATATATAGTAGTAAATTATGCCTTCATTATTCCTGCTTGAATTGGGATTGGTTTTTGCAGCTTCTGTTCCTACTTGAACTGGGATTGAAATCCTAGCCGCCCAAACATTGCATGCGTGTCGTGTAGGACAATTTTCTAATATTTTGGCGCGCCACACTACTCCATTTGGCATCCTTGTCAATGCGTCGTGCAGGCCGCAACACTGCTATGCCTGTGCGATGCCAACCTCTATCATGCTTGTTTCCTCGGTCTGGTTTTGACATACTTACTATTTTTAGCAACAATAAGGATCAAATCCGTCACTTTGGTCCCTAAAAATATCTAATGGTGTGCGTTAGCTCTTTTTCACAAATATCACATAAAACCAAATAAAACACACACAATTTGTTCTCAATACATAACGAAGCATTGGCAAAATATGGCAAATAACTGTGTAAATACAAACTACATCACCACCCCACACTTAAACTATTATTTGTTCTCAAACAATATACTACTTTCCTTCTCAAATTCAATCACAAAATTCATCCTACGAACAGGTCCACTTACACTTAGGACAATTAGACAATTCAATCAAGTTCAATCAACTCTCTCAACAAGCATATAATATCAACATTCAAAGGTCATTAAATTAAATCACTTAGCTTCTAAAACTAACTCAACAAGACATATTTGGACCAACATGAATCATATATAATTTAGGTCTTACCATTATGTGCCCCTCAATATTTGGAAAGATGCCATTTCACACAAATGATATATATAAAAATCTTAACTTGGGCATAGATAAAATAAAATTCGCACACTCTCTCAAGGAATTCAACATGCATGCGAAAGATGACTCATTGGCTTACCCTTAAAGTAAATATCCCACTAATATAGGCCATTGAATCTAAGATCAACTAGGACTTCTAATGGTTGTAATGTAGGCTATGTAACGGGTAGGAACTATTTTTCCAAGATTGTAACTAATCTCTCTAAGCACTTTGATACTTCACAACTCTTTTGATTTTTAGCATATTTTACAATTTCCTATTTTTCTCCTTATACCTCCTTTTTTTTTTCAACTTAGGTGACTAGTAGGGAATTTTCAACATTAAGCTCATTCACAATTTTTTTCTTTTCATTCTTTCATTTTTTTTCTTTTCAAAGCATTTTCTTCCTCTTGTTTCTCCACTAACATCACCCTCCTTGTTTTGCATTTTTCACCCTTTTCTTCCCTTCTAGTTTCCGTACTTTAGCTTTTTCCCTCTTTTGTCCATTTGTACTCCTTTTACGCAAAATCTTCAATTAAAGTGCCTTAGAAGTCATTTGGATCAAACAAAAATCAATAGAACAAAAGGGATTAGGCTTGTAATATGGCCATAAAAAGAGTAGGCTAAGACTCAAAATGGCTAACAAGGGAAATTACATCATGGTAGATAACATAGGAATACAAATAGGCTANGTTCAACCTGAAATTCATCTCACGACAAGAAATTGGTTAGAATTCCAAGGTTTTAAACACAAACACAATATTTTTGTTTTATTTACATTTTTATATTTTTCCTTTTTTTTTCTTTTTTCTTTTTAATTAGCTACTTCTACTTGTCAAATATAACAATTTCACGGGTTTCCTCCCGTGCAGCGCCTGGTTTACCGTCGCGGCTCGACGTCATGAAGCTCAATCATCCCCTAGGGTGACGGACGTTTTCTTCCGAACACGCCCTCACCCATGTCATGCTTACACCGATGCCCATTAACTGCGACCGTGGCATCTCGATCTTCTTGCCAGAACTCCAGTTTTGGGGGGTCCTTCACTAGTGGTTTTCCCACTGGCTCTCGTGACTCAACACTCCGAGCAACATCTGCTCGATCAAGCACGTTGATCACTGAGAGTTCCTCGTACACGGCCGGAAGCTTCGTGGCCTTGTACACATCAAATACCTCCACCTTGTCGTGTGCTCGCATGGTTAGCTGCCCTGCAGCTACATC